>JAECUM010091485.1:0-118040 GCA_016617855.1 Megalonaias nervosa
ATATATGTATATAATATGTATAGTATGTACGCTGTATCAATGATATACCACGAGATGTATAAATTTTTCATTTTAAAGGAAACGAAGCTTCCTGAGTTTCCTTTTAATGAAAAATGTAAACAACGACATATATTTGCACTTTGAACGGAGTTCAGATTTAAAACAGGCACCTGTGTATTACCCGAGTGAATGAACTCCTCATATCCCCAAGTGTGTCCGCTGCAAAATGTATTTCTATGCCATTTGTAGCTATTCACAATCACCTTGCATATTGAAAAGTTGATTGTTTTCTTTTTTAGCTTCTATTTTTCTTCACATGGATTAAATGAATATAATACATACTTACGATATAAACATGAAAGATGGTTTTAATGATAAAAGTAGAGCACTACAAAAACACATGGTTAGCTACGCCATTCACATGAACGCTGCCATTCACGTACCGGCGTATGGAAATTAATGGGGAATATGAGCTAAGCGAAATGACGAACCAGCAAGAGGTAATTAAAATATTTTAATACATTTACAGTTGATCTATGTCATTATTCTGCTCTAGGATCAGTACCACCAACAATACACTCTCTCTCTCTCTCTCTCTCTCTCTCTCTCTCTCTCTCTCTCTCTCTCTCTCTCTCTCTCATCCTTTGGTCGGTTTGGCTTAACTTTTACCATCATTCATAACATTCATAAGTCCAGAGATATCATGGGATGACACAAACGAAAATCCTCTACGTTCGTCATTTCATAGATTTTAGCCCGTATCTTGTTACTATGGTCTAGAGAGAGAGAGAGAGAGAGAGAGAGAGAGAGAGAGAGAGAGAGAGAGAGAGAGCCTCTGGACATGTTCATATTTAATTAATAACAATTGATGTTTATAACATTATAGTATGTTTAAGAAGTAACAACAAACATAACATTAAATGCATCACAGTATGTGTACCACGCAACCGAGGAATTTACTGTACTATGGCTACCTGGTTTGCAACTTTGCATCATTGATAAACACTGTAGATAAATCCGAAGGAAAGTGCACACGTATCGTTACGACGAACCATATTCTTGTAGGTTACTTGGTGTAATTTCTATTTCAAGGTTTCAATCCAGCCTAAATTCCTTTTCTCTCTCACTCCACATATCTGCATAGTTTGTCCGTTACGCATCAGAGTGGAGGGGGAAGGCAAACATAAATCAGAAAGGATTGTGATGAAAATGTGTACCATATTAGATCCACTTAGAAAACGATGATCATTAATACTTTTTATTGTTATTTTCATACGTCACTACTGATTAATAATGTGGAAATTGATTATTAATCTAGAATCAACTGCAGACGGTCTCTAGGATGTTTATATATTCATATTATTGCGCCATGGGCGGATCACAATTTGATATACCAATAGTGCTGATATAACAAATTGCTTTATACCAACACTTTAAATGCCATGTTATTTAACAAAGTATATCGACAAGATTCACCAGTGGTCCAGTCCACGTGTCGAGCTTAAATTATCTACATATACGCATATTTTGGTTCTCTTTTACCATAAATACCATCATCTTGTCTCCATATTTATTTCTTCTTAAGCTACGTTGGTCTCACTTCGGTAAAGTCTTAAGATTTAGTTCACCCATTTGCAGACCGTGCAATCTCTTATTTCTTTCTTTCTTTCTTTAAATCTTGCCTTTAGATATCCAAGTGACAACCACGCATCTAGTGGCCTTGGTTATTGCATGACTTTGCATTGTGTGTGCGTGTGTGTGTGTGTGTGTGTTGGTGTGTGTGTGTGTGTGTGTGTGATTTGCCATGCTTGAGAGGACCTGATTTTCAATGCATGCCAACATCTCGAGGACGTGACGAGACTGTGAGGACTTACCAGTCCTCGAAATGATTCGTCGGCAAATGGTTGAGAATGATCATATTAGATGAACTACTTGTTATTGTGAAAGTCCTCACAAAGTCGGTAATGTCTGACAGAGAGTTACACTCCGTGTGTATAGTTCACACAATTTGCCGTCTTCCTTGGGCTGTAGACAGGTGTGCAAACGCTTTGCCAATCAGAAGGCGTGTGACTTGGGATTGTTTGTCATCCAATCAGAACATCGCTTCTGTGCAGTATCACTATAAATTTCGTATGCCTATAAATACGACTCATAAAAGTAACTATTTGTATTATTAGCGACTAAGAAAGAATAAATTTTTTGTAATAATGGTAAACTGGTTATGTCAGCAGAAAGCGCGATATTTTAAGCCCGGTGAGACTGATACAGTGGGGTGTTTTTGGCGCGTGATTTGGCGTGTACATGGATTTTCTTGCTTCGAGACTTAATGCGCCTGTGACCTAACTCTTGGAAAATGGCAAGAGGTACTCCATCAAACTGGTAAGAAACGAAAAGATTCTTTATATAGTTATTTATTATATTCGTCCAAAACAGCTGTCCGTTCTTTCATTCGCTATTATCATTGTCAACTTGCTTGTGTCACGTTCCACCAATGAGCTTGATGCACAGGGCCTAGTATCATTGCTTATAAGTTATTTATACTATCAGTCATACACATAGTATAAAATAATATTATGACTGACAGTTAAATTGTAAGCAACAATACAAGCCCCTGTGCGAAGGTCTTGATTATTACACTCCCATGTCACAAACAGTTCACATTGATGTCATAAGAGTGGGTTAACGAAGAAGTGGATCTCGATCTCTCTCCCTCCTTTCTCTCTCTCTCTCTCTCTCATTTCCTTTTCAACTTCATTGTTGAGAGAGAAGCAGAGCAAAATGAACTTTATTGTACAAGAAGAATATTGTGCTTTTTGTTGTTGTTCTTTTTTAAAATTCCAAATAGAACGAAAAAGAACAAAACAATTTAAGAAATGTCAGATAGGCAAGGAAAGGAAAATGGAATACCTCTGTGTCAGTACTGATACCCTAGAAAAGTAAATGGTTGGTCTCTTTCAATCTAGTACAGTTCTCACTCTTGATGATACAATATATGCCCCAACAGAAGATAACTCTCTGTACATGACAGACTCGTTGATAAGCAAATATTTATATCTCTTTCCTTACATGAATCAAGAAATTACACCGCTTGTTAAATCCACGGGAAAAGCAAATTTGTAGTTGTCATTCTTTTCTTTTGCTTGATTCGATATTGTAAATATCGAAATAAGAAAACATAGTATTTTCCTTCTATGTGCGTACACGTGTAGTCCTGCATATACCCCTTCGCTGAAAATGGACTTGTCCAGGAACCAGAAATGACTGACAAGTATGGTCGTCTTTTAAACTGAAAACTTCATTTGAAGTGAAAAACATGCAGATGATAACTGTATTAGCCCCCCCCCCCCGCATGATCAGTTTGAAATTATAAATCATTAAATGAAATGATTAAGTTCTGAGCATCTTTGATCTCATTTGTGCTTGTGTTTATTTAATTAGAAGAGGGTGGGTGCAAACAAACGGGTAGGTATATTCAGACTATAGCTTAACCTCGATTTAGTGGAACTTGATGTTGCTACTGAATGGGATGGCCATGTCAACACGTGATATGTCAGAGCACTTTCACATCAATACGTATATTCCTGCTCTCAACTGGATAACTCTGCATATTGCTATTTATACCGCTACACTTCCACACAAAACTCTAACGAACATTATTCTATTAGGATTATTCCATACATACATATGGATGTCAGCAGCAACTGACTATGTGTCAGCTGTGAGACTGCAACTATAATTAACAGTCACCATATTGCTTACATCAACGTACATTGTTGACAACAGTTTTCGTGGGCAAATAAGTCTGTTGTAATATTTGTTTCACTGATGTTTTGTTACATTGATACGGAGCTACGGACTTATACAAGTGCTATATCTCTGCTATTATTAGCATACGGTTAATAGTTGGTATAGACTGATCAGAAGACTGTCCTGTTCCGTAAATATGTGGTTCCCACATACAAATCTTGGTGACGTCATCCATAAATATTTGGCTCCCAAAATACCCGAGTTAAATTTGTCGCACTTAGCACCTTCACACAAGTCTACCACTCCCTGTGCCACCGTTGTAATATATGCTCCAGTATAAAACAGTGTCTTAGAGTAACAACAGTAGCACATAGAAAACTCAGATTTATAGGGAAAATGAGACAAAACAACAAAATTTAGCATTTCTAGAGGTTTTTTTTATATTTATCATGATCATGATTGGGGGAAAGATTTTCTCTCGAAAGCAAAAATAATTAAATTTGGGGAAAATGATGGTATTATGATAAAATTGCTTACTTGTTATTAAAAAAAAAATAGCTTATCCGATTTAGCTCATGACCCGGTTTTAAAAATTAATGACCAGTGTGCATATGCATGCATCATAACTCATATCTCGAAAAGTGCAGATAATTGTAGACAAAAGAGAAAGTTACAGGAGAAGATTTTAGTTTCCATTTAATATCATTCTTACCTTTATCTTCAAATGAACTAAATTATATAGGTCAGATTAAGTTAAATATGAAGATTGTGTTAACGAATTATTGAAAATTTGCTTTTAAAGTAAAATTGCTTTCATCATCATTTAAGATCATAGTACTTTGATATGTAACAAGTGTTGTTGTTGTTGTTATTGTAGCGTTTATCGCCATTTTTCAGCACAAGATAGGCTATACATGGCGGCCAGTATTACTGGTGGATGAAGAATCATGAAAAACCCCGGGAAGAACCACCGACCCAAGAGAAGCTCCTGGCAAGTTTTCTCATGTATCCACATTAACCGAGCCTTAGACTCAAACCCACGCAGACGGAGGTGAGACGGCAGTGATCTGGAACGGTGCGCGCTTTATACCACTCAACCACTCAGGGCCACTAAAATAAATGTAAAGGATGTTGATACAACTATGAAATGTATCATAAAAGTATTTGTTTTATTTTTGTAAAAATGCTCATATTAGAGTAACAAAGAACCACCAAAAAATGGTTACAACAGCTCCTTATGGAACTTGAGAATTCATTACAGTATTCTAAATAGTGCTACTGATGTAGGTGTCCACTCTCTGTCACATTGACATTACATGTTTAGTAGCTGACAGCTTTAGGCAGAGATTGGTTTGCTTCATCGAAATAGTTAATAAGGATTTTGATGAGAACTTTACTGATTCAAAACAGGATAATTAGTGAAATAGATTTTTTTATGGGAAGTAAATTTTTTCTCATTGAGAGATTCATTCTCTTGAGAATTGAGTTTATGACGTGGGGTCAAAACATTGCATCATCAAAATGGAGTAGGATGATACTGCTATAGTATCTGCTGTTTTTTAGACCATGATATTTCATGTATATAGCACATTAACGTAGCTGCAATATTGAAACATATACAGGATAGTGTTAGGATGATTTAAATTACAGCCTTTGAGGAGACATATTATAAAATGCCCTTGAAAATTTGGAATTAACTGTCAAATGACTCTTTAGTTTGGAAATCTATTGAGAACCCTGCCTATGTGTGAAAGGAGGGCATACCTTGTCAAAACAGCAACATGATTGTTTCTACTTTGAGATTCCTTAACCATATTTTCTGTAGAATCAAATGAATAGTGCATAGTTTGTATTACTTGTACAATATTTAATGTATTATTATGACTAGCTTTCTTTGAATCTTAAATAATGTTCATGAATTAAGTAGTTTTCACATTGAAGGCCCAGTTAAGTGGTCAGTAAAAAAATCGAATTTTAGAGACCCTGGCTGCATTGCTGTGATAGAAATTAGAAATTAATGATGGATTACTATAGTATTAATGTTGCTAACTGAGCAACATAACGCTGTTATCCTAGACCTCCTATGTAAGATGTCGCCCCTGATATGTATTGTGGGATTAGTGGTGGTCATTGTCTTACTTCCTGAACAAACCGTGCCGGTGGCCTAGTGGTTAGAGCGTCTGCCTTGGATGCGGGAGATCGTGGGTTCGAACCCTGGCCAAGTCATAGCAAAGACTTTTAAAAATGGTATTAGTAGCTGCCTCGCTTAACACTCAGCATTAAGAGGTTAGTACTAGCACTGGTTGGACTGGTCTCAGGATAATGTGATTGCAAGTCCGGACTTAGGCTGGTTGGACCGATTTTAAGTTCAATATCATATAAAACTTGTTTGAAAGTTTATTTTCAAATACCTTCTTCATAGAGAGCCCCGACAAAATGATCCAAATCGGGCCGCACGTTTGCTAAGGCCAGTGCTGTGTGACTGGGTGGTACAAGATGCTATATCTATGTAGCATGATGCTCCAATGCTAGCCATCGCTATAAACTGTTTCACTGCAGACATCTTAACGATATGACTGAAAAGTTTCTAAAGCTACATTAAAAATTCAAAGCACACACAGACACACATTTCCTAAACAGTTTCTGCTGCATACATGTTCCATTGTCTAATTGCTTTGGTCATACTGTAGTTAACATTACGCCTTTTTCCTCGTGGAAGTATATCCAGACAGTTGTTGATGTTGTTGTTGTAGGGTTTAATGCCATTTTTCATCACAAGATAGGCTATACACGAGAAGCTACTGGCAAGCTTTCTCACATACCCACACTGGTCGAAGACAAGACTCGAACCGACGCAGACTGAGGTGAGATGGCAATTATCCGTAACGGTGAGCACTTTAGACCACTCGGGGCCCCATTTCCAGACAGAATCAGATGGGTTTTTTTTAAAATAGTTTTTGACCACCAAAAGTTATGTGTCATTTTGTGAATAGAAAATTTCACTGAGTTCAAACATTTTGAGCATATCTCTGCTTCTATAACTCATCAATCTACTGAAATGATGGTCATCACATTTTGAAAATCAAAACTGCTTGATTTTATCTATATATACTTATATAAGGAGAAAGGCAGCAGAGTAACTTTTGCATGATTAACAGAATTAGAATCAAATCTGAGCAGTTTGATCAATATGGGTTGTTTGGTATGAGAGATATTCTTGAAACTTGTCCTTGTTGTTGACTGCCGATAGGTTATGCTATAGATCAGTGATTGTTCAGGCAGTGCATGAACCCTCCACAAGTATATAACAGGGGTGATGCCCTGCATGGTATGACTGACTGGTACCCTACTAGCAGTTTCTTATAATGCTTCTAACTTCTGTTGCATAGTAAAAACGTGACTGGGTTGTTGATACAACCAAAGACTGATTATCATGACTCCTTGGAATATATCAACATTGTGCTTGATAAATGGTCCTTCAAATAATGAAATGATGTAAGGCACAAAGTTAAGGTGTAGATGACATTCAGCTTGTAAAAATTCCAGTTAATTGTTTTAAATTTGATTACTTTGATTTTGATGACCTCATTTTGCATATTGCTCATTCATTATTTGTTCCTGTTGCAATCCAGTATTTCTCATTATTGTTAAAATTAGCTGGAAGGATGATGTTGTCATTGTGCTATCCAAAGTCTGTCGGATTATTCTTCAGTGTTGTTTGGTCCGTTCATACGTCTTTTTGCTGATATTTAACCCAGATATGTATCATAGCTAGACAGAGTGTCATATACAGCGAAACAATTTCTGTCTAATGTGTTTTATATATCTGATATGTAGTTTTCTTAGCTTCAACAAATATGATGATGAAACTATATTTAAATATTCATTATGGTTCACCATTTTCACATATCTGATCGGTCAGATCATAACAAGATATGAAACGCATAGCAGGTCTGGTTACCTTGTTACTGCATTTGTGATAATGAAAACAATTGCCAGGTATCAAGTTCTTACATTTTTTTAATAGAAAATATATTTGAAGATTTATTCTTGCAGGTGTTATTGAAAACCATCTTGGTCATGGTACAGAGGAAGAAGAAGAAGAAAGAGATGTTTTACAACTCCATGTTCTTAAGATTAGTAACAGAAAAGAGTGAAAAGCAATAAGCTTTGCTATATTCAATAAATAATGCATTTCCCTAGAATGCAAAGTAAAAATGTAATTGAAAGGAACTTATGGTATTATGCATTTAATCCAAAATAATCCTAGTATTACAGACACAAATCCTAATAATTTAATGGCCTGAAAAAATTAAATCCTAAGCTGAGGGTGTTGATGTCTCTTTAGTAGCGAATAGAGTGCTGACGTTCCAAGTCTTTTGTTCAATCACAGTAATATCATTCCCGATCTGAATTCACTAAAAATTCCAGTGAATGTCTCTATCCAAGAATGTTATCAGAGCACTTTCGTATTTCCAGAGTAAATGATCACTTGAATTCTATAATTTGAAGTTAAAGATTCCAGCCCGAAATAAAATACTAAACATAACTTATAATTCAACTTGAAAGTGCTAGATCTTAAAGCATGACTGAAAAATCCTCTCAGTTGCAAGATTATATAGTTCTCAACTTGATCTCAGGTCACGTTTAGCATTTTATAAAAAAAAACCAACTAATACCTAATGGACAATAATCTTCCAGAATGATCCTGATGTTTACAAAATAAAAATGTTACTTATTATTAGAAAGCAGAACCTGGCCAATGTGATTTACACTAAGGGAATTTCAAAACCTAGATTCAGACCCAAATAAACATATTTACTTCTTCTGTTAATAATGATTCTGATACTAAGCTCATACACAAAGAGAATATTTTAGCTATGTATTATTTGTTTATAAAATAAAATTTGAAAAATGTCAATTCAGGTCAAGCAGAAGATGAACTCAATTTTGGACAAGGTCAAGTCCAACATACAATGTTACATTACAATAGCATGTAATGAAATACAAAATGTAATAACAATAACTAACAAACAATGCAAATTAAATTTACATAACGGTAGAATTTATATAGGTAATTTATTAAACTTGATGCCCCTGGGGTTTAGCACTTGAAATAACTTGATGTGCAATGCTTTAGAAAAAACAACACAAAAACCAGATGTGATCACAAAAACTACTAAGGCTGTGAATTCCTTCCTTGATGATTACCACAAACAACCAATTGCAAGATCCCTTGATGATCCGTATTGAAAAACGAGCGCACATGTTAAGGATATCCACTTAGTAATATCTATAAGTTGAAATTACATGATTATAACATGTTATCTAAATGTATCATACGAGATTTCTTGGACCTTTTGTCGTATCAAAATAATTATATTTCAGAGCATTAGAGCACCAGCAGAAATATATTTATTTTACAAATCACAAGTTTTTCACATGAAAATAAAGAAATCGCAGTTAATGATAACGTCTCTACTTTCAAGATTGTTTAATAAAAATCGGTGATAACATTATTCCACTATATTAAACTGAGTTCATTTTATATCAAATATAATTGTTCCAGTATATCTAAATCATATTTAGTTAATGGCACATTATTCCTTTTCTGATTTGATGTGTTCCTAGAAATGTTAACAATTAAACTTGTTTACTTTCTTTTACTGGCTACAATTCATGCACTATATGGCCATAATGCTGAGGTTAAAAATTGTACATAATGTTTACTATGATTGTAGGTGATATTCACTGGTGGCTGTTGCTGTTAAAGCAATTTATTAGTATGTTACAATAATATATTTGTCAGTGCGAACTCAAGATCCTAAATTTAATGTATATTTTTGTCAGTATTGGTTTATTTACATTGCTTAGGGCTGTTCCATTTAAACATACATGGTACTCAGAGTTGATATTGAAATGATAAGATAATTTTAAATTGTACCTTTGGGTGAGTAACCACTTTAAAATGGTATTAATGTTTGGGGAATGTAAGATCTGAAAGTAAAAGGGATAATTGTTTAGGTAAAAACTGCATGTCAAGTGTGAAAGCAGAAATGAAGAAAATGACCATGGTCTAAGGAAGAGAAGGCAGCTGTAGAAAGATAACTGGGACAATTTATAAGAACTGCATCACTACCAGGAAAAGCAGCATGTGAAGAGGCAAAGAGGAAGGAACCTATTATGGCAAGATGTCCATGGAGCCAGATTAAAGTCTATTAAAAATTTAAAATCTACAGCTATGTTAAAGCTAAACAAACTAGAACCTTTACCTGCAAAATTCAAACGGATGATAAATATTTGCAGGCGTATAAGTTGATCCTTTTGGATTAACAAGTCTGGACTTCGTCTTATTTCCAAATCAACATGTATATGAATTATGTCAATCAAATTGTGTTATCGTTCATCGTGTAATTTGTTGTTGTCTAAAAACAATATGTTTCTCCAAAAGTATGGAAAATAACGTGCATAATAATTATCATTTTGGAAAGAGATTGCGTACTAAATAAATTAGCACCCTACATTGAGGTGGATTTTAAGATGTCTGCATGATTTTCTATATTAAATTCATGTGCATCAGATATAATTGCGCTACAACAGCATGTACTAATACTATATGTTGTTTTAATTTGATTACATATATGTGCATTAGAAAATGAATAACAATGACAAAGACGTATTTCATCGCATTTTTCTTCTTGCACTTCGTGATCAATTAAAATATACCTTGATATGAGAGAGAGGTTTCAGGACAATTATAATATGTATTGTTAAATTAGTTGACAATAGTGATCATACTCCTGTACAAAGACAATGATACATTCCATTATCAATTGTGTCAACAATTCCATCTAGTTTTAATTATGATCTCCATTGTCTCAAGAACAAAGCAACTGTGCAGTGTTATTTACATGCTAATTAAATACACTAATGCTTGAGTCAAGTCATTCCAGTTAAAACCTGTTTGAAGTCAATATTCGGCAGACCAGATAAAATCGGGAATGAGACCACCCATAGGGTATTATGAATACAGTGTCATGTAATGCCAGGTGCTTACTTGTACAAGTTTCTCAACCAGTGACACATTTTGTACTCGACGACACAAATGTCACTCAGACTAACAACTAACATGAGCAAAGATGAAAACCACATGCCATATGACTATGAGAAGTGTACATGAACTTACTCTTATTTGTTGGGAAAGGAGACGTCATTGTGCATACAAAGAAAATTGCACAATGCATACAAAGAAAATTGCACAATAGTTTAGTGGCCATTTTGGGGATTTTAGGTAAATGGAGTCTATATGGATATAAATATTGTGAATATTTAAATTTGAAACTGAAGGATTATGGCATGTATGTAATTAGTTTACATTTACTGTTTACTTTATTACTGTTTTCTCTTTCATAAAAGGTGCAGATAATCAGGGCAGTAATGCACAAAATAGAACTCTGTAGAAGACATTTTAGCATCAGTCATGCAATTTCCCTGTAATCTGAAATACATACTATCAATATTCCTGAAAATGGAAGTTGCTAAAGTTTATTTCACACAGCATTGCGAATTTTATCCTATCTGTAAATCCTTAACTTTTCAGGTCATCTGTAACTAAAAGTAGCTATTTTGTTTTAAATGTTTTGTGTGAAACGAATTAGACACTTTTAGCTACATTATGGTGCTGATCTGCAAATTTGTGGAAAATTCACGATGCTATGTGGAACAAACAGTAGTAAAAAAAATACATGGTATTGCTCTGTCCTTGTCTTATACTCAGCATCTACTCTTATATGTATGAAGGATAGAAACTGCACAAAATGTGCAAATTCGACTTAAACTTGACAGTGACTTATGGGCCGACAAATAGGGTAAATTTTCCAGTTGTGATTACACTGTGTTCTTAGATTTCATTTTGGTAATTTGATTAATTTGCGTTCAGGCCAAGAAAGTTTAATTGTGTTCAGATTTATAGTTTTTTTATTTGTACATTTTCATAATTTGCTTAAGCAAACATTTTTCCTGTCAGTGAAGTAGTTCATATATATTTGTAATTCATTAAACAAACATTGAAAGTATTACCATGTTTCAAAAATGTAATTTTTGAATATTTCCATCAGAAAATAGAGTGTTGTCTCTGAAGTCAAGATTACTTCAGTATAATTCTGCAGTACGGTTTATTAACATGCTGTTTAAATTTTGCTTCTTTTTACAAATATGCTCTTCCTGTACATATTTTTCATATTAGTTTAAAAGAAGTTTGCATTTTAATTTCTTTACCCATAATAGATTGAGACATGTATACTTTGACAAGAAATATACAGCAATTTTGAAATGGGACATTCCTTAAATGCAAGAATGGCACAATTTTATTGCTCTAACTTAAGTTTGTCTGAATATTCTGAAGGCAAAACTTCTTGAAGAACTTTCAGATGAATCTGTTTATGCAACTGTTCTGTTTGTCAGATGTTTAAAATGTCAATCAACGAGATTATGTCACATCTATATTCTTGACTTGTATTTTAGCATGTGTTTTTAGTGTGCTCAAAGGTCCACTGCCCACTTCTCATTTTTATAAGTTTTTGTGGTCTTCAGGGAAAAAAATCTAATTGGAATTATAGCACAGATAACTTAAATTTTGTTTGCTTCTTTCTCTGAATAAGATGAAATTATTTGAATTACTCAATACATTCACACTTTACAAAGGAAATTGTCTTGCTTTATGTTCCTTCCAAAAACAAATTGACAGTTTGACGTTTCATCAGGTTTGAAAGGAACTACCTTGTTTGATTATAATAGATTGTTCATGCAGACAGTAAAGATAACTAAGATGATGTTTCCTGTAACAATGCAGTAGTATTGCATATGTCTTCCTGTGATGCCATATTTTGTCAAGCCTCCCCCACCTCAGATGGAAGTTGATGTAATTTCGTTAATCTGTCAACCCCCTAGATTACCCTCAATGGTACAATTTTTTACTTTTTTTCACTTTAATACCATTGTAACCAACATTTTGAATATTGTTCATGAGTGGACTGAACATGCAGGCTGTGGCCAGCTTCTTGTATTTATTCAATAATGACATACAAACTGACTGAAATTAATTTCTTTGGGTTGCATCTGTTATATTAAACATTTTTGTGGAGATGATGATTATAGTCATTTATTGTATGCGGTGAAATATGTGGCATATTCATACATGCTTATCTGGATGGCTTAATTAAATTATAATGCAATTTCTTTATTTAATCTTTTTCTTTTTCTTCTCAACTTCCTACTGTTATTTATTTTTAATACTTTGGTTTCAAACATTAGTGGGTAGGTGGCCATAGCAGCTCAGTAGGTGGATCATTGGTCATGAATTCGCTACACTGGAGAGGAAAAATTAAGCCTGACTTTTCATTATGAATAAGAACACTTAGACTAGATTTGTTCTCAGATACAGGCAATGTACGTGATAATAAAAGACTCTGAGAAGCTCCTAATTATGAGATCTAACACGGGCCAGGCTGAGACTTGCGAGTACCGAGACGAGAATGATTTACCAGAACTGCTGAGAGGAAGATTTAAAGACAAAATAAACTTTTGCGTCAAGGAATAATCATCAGCTGTATAAGCAGCATTTTCTAGCGTTTCAACCTTTTACTCGCCACTCTAGTCTTGACGTCACTATGGACACAATATTTGAACCTTTCAACTAATATAAGCTGTCTGAGGTTATGTTAATCTTGATCAACCTTTTCCTGGCCGAGCACCACTGATCCAGTATTTGCTTTTTTCTCTTGCAAATTCGATATGGGTCTGTCCAGTTTCCGTTTTGAAATTCCTAACCTGTGTTGATATACGTCAGGTACCAACTCATAACCCCTCAAGATACATTCCTTAACCACATGATAATTAACCCTTTGTTGTAATGACCGCGAAGTGTAGATTTTATTAGCTTTGTCTATAAGGACACGTTGTAAAAATACAATCCAATGCTCTCTTTGCCATATTGATCTACTTCCTCTTCTCTAAAAATTGGTACTAACCTAATATTTATGATAGCATCAAAACATGAATTTGTATGTAAAGGGAGGGGTTGCTTTTGACTTTTCAGTTCTAAATTTTAATGTAAATTGCATTTCCCCATTTTCTCTCTGTATTTCAATCTTTTCTTTCTTATTTCCATTTGACTATCGACCACTCCAGTGGCCTAGCGGGTAGAGCATCTGTCCCGGATGCGGGATATCGCTGGTTCGAACCCTGGGCAAGTCATGCCAAAGACATAAAATGGTACTAACAGCTGCTTCGTTAGGTGCTCAGCATTAGGAGGTTAATGTTGTGACTGGTTGGCCTGATGTTAGGATAATGTGACTGGGTGGGACAGCAGCATGATTCCCCAGTGCTAGATATCACTATATACTGCCATGTTGTAGACATTGTAGCGATATGACTGAACAATTGTTAAATCTGCAATAAATACCGAAATCACACACACACACACAAATACACGCACACACACTCCATTGGCGTATCTTCTCTCTCTCTCTCTCTGCAACTCTCTTTCTGCAATTGCATTTCGCTTTCTCTTCTTCAAATGCATTCCAGTAGTAATCCCAATATTGAACTTGATGATATGTCAGTAGCCTCGAATGTGCTAATATGCCAACAGTCTTCCTGTATCTCGGTGATATAATCCAAAACGTCTCTGACTGAATTCAGTACAATTCCAAAATAGTGATTTAGTTCAAGAAGTAATAATGAGGACCTTGAAATATCCGTGAATAATTAAACGAAATCAATCCTCTGAAATATTAACTGAAACACAATCTAAACTGAGTCCTCAAAAACTGATGTTAAGGCATCATATGCAGTATAGAAGTTCTGTTTACTTCTCCCATTGTTAAAAAAACCCTAACATTTAATAACAGAACTAGGTTGATGGCTATTTTGAGAATATTTTAAGTTTTAAACAAGGTCAGGTCTCTTACTAAAACTTAAGTTAAGAAACTGTAATGCAGCAAGTACACTTGGAATTCCCATGAGGAACACCGGTGTCTTAAATTCAAACTCAAGTAAACAAATTTTCCTCCGGTAATGATGGTCTTAATATATAATCTAAAATCACAGACAAATATTAGCTATGAATTATTGTGGGGATTTGCTATGCTGGGGTGGGGTGCTTCCAATATATCATTTAAACTACTGTAGAAGTCCCACCCAGGCTCAATTTTGTTGGAAGTTAAATTTAGTGAAAGATAGATGGTAGCACCGAGACCCCTGTCAGCAATGCTGACGGCTAGATGGTTAAATATGCAAAAGGGTGAAATTCAATGAACAACAATTTGATAACATTTCAATAGTCAAATGATTCAAAATTCCAATTACACTACTTCCGCTTGACCCTTTAATCGCTTACTGCATCACTTGATTAGCAGTGTGGGATTGATTTCCACCTGTCCTGCTATTCTACTCATCTGTGGTATTCTTCTTTCTGCTATTTCTCCCAATTCCTTCTCCTCTTCCTCCTCGACTTTCTCCAAATTCCTTTTTCTCTTCCTCGACTGCTCTATACTCCTTCTCGACCTCCTCCACTTTCTCCTCCAGACTCCTTTCCCCCCTCCTCCTCCACTTTCTCTACACCGACTAGACTTCTGTCGACCGCGACTGTTCGGATAGTCTCAATTCCGTCTCCACCTCTTGGAGACTCGGGACTCAACAGAACCGGGAGTTCTTCCCCTAAAAAGCTTCCTTTTCGAAGCTTTGTCTTTCCTTAGAATCTACCTCTAAGTTTTACCGCCAAAATTATGAATGGCTTCTCTCGGAATACCATATTGATCAGCATCTGCCTAGGCGAAACTACATTTTTTCTTAAAGTTCTAAAAGTTATAATTCGGCCTGCATTGTAATCACACCCTCTATCTCAATTCTGACTAGATATCGCTGTGAACCGATCCAATCAAACTTAGCGGACAATGTCCCTCTCACTCTCTGTCAGCATGACGACGGATGAGAACATGCCCCGCTGGCTTTCCTCTGATCTTAGGACTAAGCTGTAACACATAGGGGTGAAGTGGTGCGATCTATCGAATATACCGATTCAAGATTCCGGTCTGCGGCCGGTCAGAGTAACCTAGCGTAAGAGTTTACCACTCGCCCAGCGGCAATGTTTGGAGATCAAACACAATGCCGCGGTACTATTCAAGACAAGTAGATTATAGCTTGCTTATACATGACTTTATTGCTGGGGCATAGCTTACGTGACAATTATATTGTTTACGCAACAATAAGAGTCTTGTCAGGTAGGCATTAAACTCAATTACTGACCATGCCCAATCTTAGAATTTAAATATACGTAACAAATAATCATAGATAAAGGCCATCATATGTAAATATACATCAGAAGCATTGTTACTGGTTTTTTAAAGATGGGCTTTTATATGTCAGCGGTATCTAGAATCATGGCTATTTCCGAGATTTATACTGAGAGAAAAAATCCTTGCATTGTACAACCTGTATAATATGTACAAGGAAAAAACACCACCAGTTTTGCTTTTATTGCAAAACACTACTGTAACAATGCATCACTCTAAACAAATATGGTGCTGATCTGATGTTTAATATGAACACAACAGTGTTGCTTTGGTCCTAATAGTTTGATCTTCTTAGAGGAGGGATCATAACGTGTTACGATAAGTGCTCTGAAACTGTTTCAATGTAATATATTACATGTTAAAAATTAAATATTCATGATGTCAGATGTTCAAAAAGTAGGAACAAAAAATAACTTAATCTGATTATATGCTCTCCCCCTCTCCCATGTAATACAATGGTTATAGTTGTAAATCTCGTCATCAGTTACCAATACAAGTCCTCAATTTGATGCAGAATAAAAGACCCTCCTGTTATTATTATTATTTGGGTGTTCAAAATCTACTTGACTGATGCCAGAAGAAATTTATATTAGTCCCGGGCATTATCCCGCGAGCAAGGCGAAAAAATTAAGAAAGGTCGAGTACAGCTCATAAATCTCTATGTTCTGCAATTTTCGTACTTTGCGATCTCCCCAAGGTACACATATCATCACCTTTATGTATGATTACATATATCGCAATCTTCTTTTACTTAATGGTGCACACCTTCTGTAATCAGTTTACCCCTGTTAGAGTGGATAATTTCCATTTTGTAATCCATAACATAGCATGAATATTTGAATCAAATTTTGACAACTGGTTCCATATATTGATATTTTACCTTGTCATATATATATATATATATATATATATATATATATATATATATATATATATATATATATATATATATATATATATATATACCATATACATTAAAAAATAACATGCATTTAAAGTGTTGGTATAAAGCAATTTGATATACCAATACTATTGGTATATCAAATTGTGATCCGCCCATGGCGCAATAATACGCGTATATAAACATTCTCGCGAGCGTCTGCAGTTGATTCTAGATCAATGATCAATTTCCACAAATTAGTCACTAGTAACGTATGAAAAATAATGATGAAAAGTATTAATAATCCCCGTTTTCTAAATTAATTTAATATGGTACACATTTTCATCACAATCCTTTCTGCTTTCTGTTCTCCCCTCCCCTCTCATGCATAACGGACAAACTGCGCAGAAATGTGGAATGAGAGAGTAAAGGAATTTGGGCTGGATTAAAACCTTGAAATAGAAATTACACCAAATAACCTACAAGAATATGGTTCGTCGTAACGATACGTGTGCACTTTCCTTGGGATTTATCTACAGTGTTTATCAATGATACAAGTTGCAAACCAGTAAATTCCTCGGATACGTGGTACACATACTGTGATATATTTAATGTTATGTTTTGTTGTTTTTTCTTAAACATACCATAATGTTCTAAAAAATCGATTATTATTATTTAAATAAGAAAATGTCCAAAGGCCGCTCTCTCTCTCTCTCTCTCTCTCTCTCTCTCTCTCTCTCTCTCTCTCTCTCTCTCTCTCTCTCTCTCTCTCTCTCTCTCTCTCTCTCTCTTGACCATCGTAGCAGGATACGGGCTAAAATCTATGAAATGGCGAACGTAGAGGATTTTCCGACAATATCTCTGGACTTATGAATGATGGTAAAAGTTAAGTTAAACTGACCAAAGGATGCGAGAGAGAGAGAGAGACAGAGAGAGAGACAGAGAGACAGAGAGACAGACAGAGACAGAGTTTTAAAGTCAAACCGACGAGAGAGAGAGAGAGAGAGAGAGAGAGAGAGAGAGAGAGAGAGAGAGAGAGAGAGAGAGTTTGTGGTCGGTTTTACTGTTGCTAAAGCCGAATAATGACTTACATCAACTGTAAATATATTAAAATATTTTAATTACCTCATGTTGGTTAGTCAGTTTGCTTAGTTTCTATTCCACATTAATTTCCATGCGCCGGTATCTGAATTGCGTAGCTATCCAAGTGTTGCTAGTGCTCTACTTTTATCATTAAAACCATCTTTCATGTTTAAATCATAAGTGTGTATCATATTCAATTAATCAATGTGGAGAAAAATAAAAACCAAGAAAAGAAAACAATGAACTTATCAATATGCAGAGGTGATTGTAAATAGCCACTAAAGGCAAAGAAGTACATTTTGTAGCGGACGCACTCGGGGATGTGAGGAGTTCATTCACTAGGTCAATATACGGCAGCCTGTAGTAAATCTGAACTCCGTTCAAAGGGCCAATATATGTATTTGTATGTGATATAAATAAAATATATGTACAGTATGTACGCTGTATCAATGATATACCACTCGTTGTATAAATATTTTTTTCATTAAAAGGAAACTCAGCAAGCTTTAAGGTGTTGGCATAAAGCAGCTTGATATACCAATACTGTTGGTATATAAAGTTGTGATCCGCCCATGACGCAATAATTCGCATATATAAACATTCTTGCAACTGCGCCCCTGCAAATGTGTGCTGTCCACTCATTATTCACTAGTGAAACAAACGATAAAAAGTATTAATAATCCCATCTTTTAAAAATGAATTTAATATGGTACACAATTTCATTCCAATCCTCTCTGCTTTCCGTTCCCCATCCCCTCTCATGCATAAGGGTCAAAATACTCAGAAATCTGGGGTGAGAGAGAAAAAGAATTTGGGCTGGATGAAAACCTTGAAACTGAACTTAGGCCAAGTAACACACAAGAATATTGTTCGTTGTAACGGTATGTGTGAACTTGCATTGGGATTTATATAATCAATGATTGAAAGTTGCATACCCTGTCGACATTATGCGACATATACTGTGAAGTCTGTGTGTTTGATCTGGATAATTCGGCAAGCCTCTTTCTCTTTTAATGAAAAAGTTATACATCTCATGGTTTATCATTGATACAGCGTACATTATATATTTGTATCTATCTATCTGTCTACCTATATATATATATATGGGACTCGCGGACTTCAATCCTGCACGCAGCCAACGCAGCCATGGAAACTTTTTGGGCTACATTATATGCCAAGCTTCCAGACTCTAAACAATCGGTTTCTCACACATTATTTTGATGCATGTCGCCGATTTGAAGGAAACTAGGTAATACATGCATATCTTAATACTGTAACTCGTATGAGATTTGTTTTACAGGCATGCTTAATAAAGCACTTATCCATAATGATTATAGCCATTTGTTTACTTGAAGTAAATTACAGAAGGGTGATAACTAATTTTTGTTTGGAAAAGAAGTAAACGAATTAATGTAAGTGTTCTAATCTCCTTTTCAAAAGTCAGCTTGTCAGAGATAGTTTAATGCATGTCGCCGACTTCAAGGTGACCAGATGATTATTGTTAAGCAAATGGATAAGTCAGTGTTCTCAAATAAATAAAGAAAAAAGGAAAGCAAATTAACTGTAAAACGAATGTAACGCAATTTCCTTAACTTCCCGTTTATTCTGCATAATGTTTAACACATTCAAAACAGTGCCTGCGGTGTTATGTTCTGCAAAATAACTTAAACTTATGTGTTTAAGAGATTTTAACATCTACGCTCACGTATCTGTCTGTCTATAGTTTAAATTGCAGAGAAATAAGTTCTTGAGCTTTTAAATAATTATCTTCTTATGTTTTTGCAGGACAGGCGCAATAAGAGAAAAATATCCAGGTTCTCAGGGTGATGGTAGTATTTGATTCTGTGTAATCAGTCTTCACATTGACGTCCTCACAAAGATAGTAAAGTAAGAGTAGTCCTCATAATGTTTAAATAACTATACGGCAAAAAGGAATGATAACAGCTGTGACCTGGGTTGCAGTTAAGGTTACTTTCAAATTTCTAACCTATACTTTCATTCCTTCTTATGGTCCTCGAAATGTTGTCATATGTCAAGATCCGCACAAGTATATGAATACAAGCGCGCGCGCGCGCGCGCGCGCGTGTGTGTGTGTGTGTGTGTGTGTGTGTTGTCTCTTCTCTTGACGAAAATTTTGAATGGCCTGAAGCATTTGAAAACTGGTTTGCATTTGTTCCATTACCTAAATTCGTGTCTTTAGAGGCTATTACTGGAGGCAGGAGTCGCAGTGGCTCATTGGTGGGCGCGCGGGAATTGAGATCGAACGCATGTAGCTGACTGTCCTACCAGCATATCAACCCTAGTCAACAACCGTCATGCGTCCCTGTGCAACACATTACTCCAATTGCCTCGCGTTGAATATCCATCCTACTTGTGTTGCTGTGCTTTAAATCACCAAGTTAAAATCTTTATATATGACACTCGAAATAAAGAGAAAGGCATAAAATTCACTCGGAGGTCCACCATACTAATCGAATATATTCAGATAGATGATACATATACACTGTAAGAAGGGACCGTTCCGGTGGCGTAGTGATTAGAGTGTCCGCACCGCATCGCATGCGGAAGGTAGCGGGTTCTAAGCCCGGCCGAGTAAAACCAAATATGTATATAAATGGTAGTAGCAGCTGCCTCGCTAGGCGCTCAGCATTAAGAGGTTAGTGCTAGGACTGGTCGGCCCGGTGTCAGGGTCGTGAGATTGGGTGGGACACCATGCTACATGTCTGCGGCATGATTCCCCAGTGCTAGACATCATTATAAGCTGTCAGACTGCAGACATCGTAGCGACATGACTGAAAAATTGTTCAAGTTACGTTAAAAAATCCAATTCACACACACACACACACATACATTGAAGGCTCTTCCTATAGAGTACACATGCGAGCACGCACGCGCACTATTAGAAGTATAAGAGACGGGGACTGAGTAACGACGGATGGAGCGTTTGGTTTTATATTTGTCAAGTGGAAGTACTTACTGGTCGGTTTATTCATATTACTTATTATACACCAGCATGAACGGATCACAATTATTTCATTATTATTGTAGCTTTCCAGTTTTGTTACACCAATGTTTATCTGCGATGATCTGAAAAGATTGTTTGGTTTGCTTTTATAGATGTAACTCCAATTTTTCAGCACATAATAGGCTATATATGGCGGCCAGTATATTGGTGTAGGTAGACCTAGTGGCAGTCTTTTTGACAAAACTACATCGGAAGAAAAGGTTTCTATTTACAGGTCTAAGAAGCTGCAAGTACGGTCTTTTTAGACGTGGAAAGGTATCCTTTCAGTTGGTGTGTGACAGGTGCAATTCAAAACCTGAGGTAAGATTTCATTACAAACAAAATACTTTACGAATAGATACATGCTAAAACAGCTGGTTTCCATTCGCATTCGATGTACTTAAGCTACGGTTAAAGGTCACGGGCCATACTCCAACATTTTTAATTTTTACATCAGATTTGCATTACATGATTAAAAGTAGTTATGCTCGAACAAAAATAACAGGGAAAAAAATTATCAGGTGTACAGAAGAAATAGTAATTTAACTGCTTGAAATTGAAGTATACAACGCTGTTACTTCACCTTAACTACGATTTCCTACATATAGAGGACGCCAACTGGAAATGACCTATATTTCTCCCCACAAGACGAAGTACATCACTCTTGTTGTCGAAAAATAAAACACTATAAACTATGGATAGGGAATATTTAGATGAAACTACTGAAAACTAATTTACTGTTCAGCCTTATATCGATATGAGTGCGCGACTCGCTAGATTGTGTCGCTTTCAAAACTGTTTCATTGTTTCAATTTATTTTGAAAATTCCCGTTAATACAGGTAAAAGGAATCAATGCTGGCTTCCTTATGTCGGCCGACTTTATAACATAAAGAAATCGTACGCTTTAAAGAATCCAAAGGAACCAAGCGTGGTTTCCTTATGTCGGCCGACTTCATAAGAAAAAAAAAACGGCACACTTAAAAGATAACAAAGTCAGTTTCCGGGGTTGGTTGCTTTTTAATAAAATAACCTTTGTATTTGATATCCTATCGGTAAGTTTAAGCAAGGAGTTTATTGGTCTCTGCCAGTTGTGTTTATTCATCACCCGGGCTTCTACTTGTTTAACATATGTAATCATAATTGACGTTTGCAGGGCAAATAGTATGCACAACAATAACTTGCTTTATTAATACTTTTGTAACCCGTGCTAGCGAAAAGATTCTCGTTTGCACTCACAATGAATGTATTTTAAAATAATGATATTTATTTTCAAGATACCGTCGTATAGTTAACCTGGATACAATACAATCTTGGTCAGTTTGCACCTTGTAACTTATCGTACGTGACGGACAAGTGCCTTCAAGCAATAGGATGATATTTTCGTCTCATTTGCGATTTTGTTATTTGACATAAGCGATTCACACTATAGTAAGGATGCATACGCAAACGGGCATCCGCTACATATGCGGAATGAATAAATGATAACAATGCAAGGTTAGTTTCTTTAATTTTATTTGCAAAGAAATGTATGTTTATCATTATTAATTGATTGATTGATTGATTGATTGATTATATTTTCACGGTGCACCAGCACTGTTAGGCCATTCAGCGCCACACACAAGGTTATGTGTAGGATCATTTAAAAGTGAGAAAAGATTTCCTATCGACGAGCGATATAAAACCATCGAGTTGAAGGTAAAACAATAAGATGGTAACGGTAATAAATAAAGCTTCCCGATCAACGGGGAATGAAAATGGTGTATGTTAATGAAGACAGATGAAAATGCATTGAAAGTAAGGGACGGTATATACATTACTTAAAACTACTCAACGTGATGGCATAAAAGATATAGTTTAGAATAAATGTTTACTTCTTTCAGGAAATCAATAATACTAATAATCAGGAATTCTATAATTACAAGTCACGTTTATTGTATCAAAATGTTCCTTCATGTCATGCACATTGTAGTACTGATCGCGCGTAGGCTGGAGGTCGAAACACTCCATCATAAAGTACTTAACAGTGAATGGTTCATTCGAAAGGTTTGTCTCCGATTTTCTCCATCGTGTAGCGTAAAATGTACCTTTGGTTGTTTAAGTAGCCAGGGAGATGTTTCGGAGATGGACGTTTTCTGAATTTTAGAAAGATCAAGTTTGCTACTGTCAAGGCTGGATGATATTCTAATGCCAAAGGAAGGTATGGCGTTTGGTTTACTTTCGCATAAAGTTTTGTATTTGGTTTGAAAAACAGCCGAAAAAGCAGGGTTTAGAGGGTTTGATCTTAATGTGTGAGATGATCCTGTGCCGAAACCATTTCTCTACGATGTGATAAAGGTGGTTCGTTCGCTTCAGCTTGAGGGCTTTCACACGGGTATGCTTATATGCTCCCAGAGCGAGTCTTATTCCTTTATGATGAATTGGGTCAAGCATCTTCAAATATGACTTCCTAGCTGAACCATAAACAACGCAACCATAGTCCAGTTTGGAGCGAATAAACGTTCTACATAAATTGAGAATGGATTTTCTATCAGCATCCCATTCAGTGTGAGCTACTATTTTAAGTAGATATTTAGATTTCAAGCATTTAGCTTTCAAGTTCTTTAGGTGTGGAATAACAACTGTAATAGATTTTCCATCCATCGTCAGTTTTGGTTCATCATGATGTCTTTGTAACTGACAGAAATGCATACATACCGTTTTTGATTTCAAGAATTTGAAACCGTTAGTACTGACCCAGTTTTGAATCTTGTTGATATTTTGTTGTGGTTGTCTCTCAACTGTATGCATGTGCTTTGATCGATTACACATTAGAAATCATAAACGTACAAGGAGCAATCTACACCAGGAGACAAACACTTGGTGATGCTATTGATATTGATGTTGAAAAGAGTGACAGATAAAATACTGCCCTGGGGTACACCCATCTCTTGCTTGCGCATATTAAAAAGGGTGGAGCTCACTCGTACCTTGAATTCTCTGTCTGAGAGAAAGTTTGATATGAAAGAGGGCAGGCAGCCTTTTAGACCGAGATCGTGCAGGTCATTTAGTATCCGTACTTTCATGTTGTGTCATAGGCCTTTTCTAAATCGAAGAAAACCGCTACTAAATGTTCCTTTTTGATAAATGCGTCGCGAATAAATGTTTCCAGTCGAACCAGATGATCATTGGTGCTACGACGAAAACGAAAGCGACTTTGGAAAGGAGATATTAAATTGTTATGTTCCAAGTACCATACAAGCCGTAAAGTGACCATTCGTTCAACTGTTTTCCACACAGAGCTCGTTAGTGAAATGGGTCGATAGTTGGTAGAATCTGCGCTCTATTTACCTGGTTTTGGAATTGGCATTACTGTTGCTTCTTTCCAAACTTTTGGTACATTACCAGTAATCTATAAATCATTGAAGATTTCCAGAAGAACTGTTATCGATGGTTCTTGAAGGTGTTTCAAAAACTGGTAATGTATATCGTTAGGCCCAGCGGATATATCATAGGACTTGTCTAAAGCCTCCATAAGCTCCAATAGTGAGAGCAGTTGGTTATAACTTTCTGAGTTCTTGGATGTGAATTTCAAACGTGACGTTTCTTTTTTACTTTTAATCTTCGGAAGGATCCTGAATAATTGGATGATGAGGAATTTTTCGAGAAACTGTCAGCAAGAATATATGCTATGTCACGCTTTGAACTAAAATTGTTATTGTTTAGTTTCAGATGTCTGAGAGAATTGTGTTTTCTCTTTGCGTTTATTTTGCGGATAGTGTCCCAGAATTTTTAAATAGAGGAACAAGAGTTTAAAGAAGAAACATGTTTCTTCCATGATGATCGTTTACTTTCTTTGATCGTGCGACGAGCATTGGCACGGAGAATGCCGCATTTACTTAAATTTTCTGGCGTCGGACGATTGTTAAATTTTTTCAATGCTTCTCGGCGTTCTCTAATGGCTTCTTTACATTCCTTAGTGACCCAAGGTTTCTGTGTTCTTTCACAGTTCGGTGAGTGAGGACTTGGGAATGAATTCTTCTGCAATCTCGAATCAAATAGAAGTAAAATGCTGAATATGGTCATTAACGTCGAAAAGGGTATCCTCATTCAGCCTAGTTTTACAGAGTGTTTCAAAATAGCCCAGTCCACCTTCTCTATGTTCCATTGTGGAACTGCGTCATCAATTGTAGAGTTAATATTTTCAAGGGAGATTGGAAAGTGATCACTGCTGTGAAGGTCATCAGCGACCTTCCAATCATTGTCCAATAGCAAGGAAGTAGAACAAATTGTCAAATCGATACACGTGTATCTACCCGTTTCTGCGTGTAAATACGTCAGAGATTTGGTGTTATATAGGCACAACTCGTTTCTAGAAATGAAGTCTTCTACTTTGTGGCCCCTGTCACTTATGTGATTTGGTCCACATAAAATGTCATGGGCATTAAAATCCGCGAGTAACACAAACGGCGCTGAAAGTTGTTAAATAAGATTGTCTAATTCGTTTGGTATTAGGTTGGTGTTTGGTGGTATGTAAATAGAACAAAAGGTAATCACTCGATGTAGAGTAACGCTTACAGCAATGGCTTGCAAATTTGTGTTGAAAAGGATGACGCTATGAGGGGCTCAGTTGTGCACAAAACAGAAACTCCTCCTGAGTCTCTGTCAACATTTTGAAAGCAGGTGTTAAATATCGAGTAGGGTTTTTTTTTTTACTGTGATGCTATCCGTATGTTTCAAGAATGATTCCTGAAGGCATGGTATTGCAGGATCATGCTCGTTTAAAAGCAGAATAAGATCCTTGTAGTTGGCTTTAAGTCCTCGACAGTTCCTTTGTATGATGGTGTTCTTCATTATAAGTTTAAAGTGAAGGTTAAGGAACTAGGCAAGACCTTTCGCAGGGGCAATCTGTGTGATTATTTCTCTGGACGATGTACGGGGATAATTTTTTTGTTGATAGCTCTGCAGCCATCTTTAGCACATGGAGGAGTTTCTTCTTCAACTATGCTTTTAATATCTCCAAACCTATTATAGAGTTTGATGGAGTCATCTGATCCCTTTTACTGCCTATTTCCTTGAGATTTGTTTTTATTCTTTGGTGATTTTAGTGGTAGAATATTACTGAAATTTGAGTATATGCCGGTTTTTTCTGTGCTTCGTAATGGGGGGTGTTATAGCTTGATGGTGAATCGGGTGGATCTATCTGTGTTTGAGCGTCCTTCCTTGTTTTGGGATTGTTTTTCACTACAGTGGAGAAGGATGGGGCAGGAAGGGATATTTTTGCCTGTACAAGTTTTCTGGCCTCTGGATAGGGAATGTTAGATGTGTACTTTACCCTCTGTATTTCTTTCTCCTGTTTCCATGTATCACAATCCTAGGAATTGACGTGGTGGTCCTTTCCACAGTTGACACAATGCGGAGTTGCTCTACACTCACATGAGAATGGTCTCAACATCGGCAGCATATTTAGCTTTCTGACCATCGGTCTTCATGATGGCCATATTTTTGACACTTACAGCATCGAAAGGTTTTCGGAACGTATATCTCAATCTTCGCTTGCCAAAAGCCAACTTTGCCCACTCTGGGTACACTTGGTTTGTTGAAGGTGAGTACAATGGTGTTGGTGTCCTGCAGATTGTTGTTACGTTTAATACGTATTCTACGGACTGCAGTGACACCTTCGTTTTTCATTCCTTGAATGATATCTATGTCGCTGACTCCATCCAAGTCACGACAACGAATCACACCTTTGAACGTATTGAGTGTTGTGTGAGCGAATGAGGTCATTAGAATATCAAGGAAAGTTTTCATTTTCTTGATATTTTCTGTTTGACCTCGCCGCTCAAACTCAACAAGAAGGCAACCCGATTTCAACCTTTTAACACTTTTTGGTGTGCCGATCAATCCTGTTATTGTCTTTTCAATCACAACGGGAGAAAGTACGGCAAGTGGTTTTGAGGCATCTTTAGACTGTATAACCATTTTTCGTGGAAATGACTATACACTACATGTTTCGTCATCAGAGTCTGTTACAGATTCCGATCGTTTGTTTTGGAATTATCCATGTTGGTTTGTTTAACATTCACCACCGGTGCTTCCCGTCCACCAATGGGACACTTTTTAAGTGCCAGGGATACACAGATGTTATACTCAGTAGGCAATATCACCTCCCGATTCATCCTGTAAGGTATACTCAGTCGTTAAAATTACCTCCCGATTGACCCGTTAAGCCACCGCCTTCTAGGAAGTCTTCTAAGACTTGGGAAAGGGAAAGCAAAAGGAATAGACTATAAGGACAACGGTGGTATCAACAGAGATACAAGGAGAAAGATAAAGAAAGTAAGGGAGTAAATAAAGACTTCCTAGTGTTCGGCGTGACCAGCCGACTTGTCGAGGCCAGGCCCATCCCGACCACCAGTCTAGAAGAAGTAGAGGCCAAAGAAGTGAATGGCATCGGAAGGCCTCTGCTCAACCAACAGGATCCTTTCCTTCCCCGACACGAGATGCAACCCACGGCAAACAGGTTGCCTCTACTTAGTCGCCTCTTACGACACGTAGTGAGGACACCTCGGGCCAATTCTACAACTCCGGACCCGAAGCTGACTGTATGTTTGTCAATTGTTTTTGTACCGTGCGGGGGTGGGGTGGGGGTGAGGGGGACAAATTCAAAACAAAATTATTTCCTTTCTTATTTGTATGGAATAATGGAACAAACATGATTGACGACAGTGACTACAAATGACATGCTTTCAATTTACGCGCGCACACACAAAGACAACTTGAAATAAAAAAGACAAACAATAAAATTAACTGGTAAGACCTTCATATTGCAGCAACTAAGCACTGACAAAATGCTCAACATTATTCTCTCTCTCTCTCTCTCTCTCTGGTACATGTATAATCGAAATTCAGTCTCGATTTCTATCCATAAAGAGGATATTTCGGCACGATGAATATTATTTTCTTTATGATAATCGTACGGGTGCTTGCGTAAGTCTTTACGAGTAAATGCCATATTCGGTATAGTTTGACTTGGTTTACTATGTAATGCTAGTGTATTTTCGAAATATTCTGACAAGTTCACACATATTTATATTTACAGACTGGACAGAAGTCAACAATTGAAAGACATTTTAGCAAATGACCAGCACGATGTAGTGAAAGAGTTTATGGCCAACATTGATGCTGCATCAACAGTTGCAGGCGATATCTCTTCATTTGACATTCAGCGTTCGCAACATTCATTTCAGTAATATTGATATATAGAAAACACATAGGAGTCCATCTTCTATTCAAAAGAATGTACATTTCATTTTCGACAGGACCTTTGGAGAAAGGTTCAGGAATTGGGATTACAGGTAAACAACTTTCAGTCCACTCCTCTGAGATGCGACGTTAATATTCATTACTCTAGTTCCGATTTCTTTAGAGTTTGGAGAGCTAGTTCAAAACAACTTTCGAAATGCTGAAAATCAATTATAAATCATACATTTTTGGGAACTTCAATATACTGAGAAGTCAAAATCTTAATGCTTTAAAAAAGACTGTATAATTCTTTCAATTGCTAACGAGACAAAGAGTCACCTCCGTTCATCCCTACTTTTCTTTTTAATGTTGATCACAAATAATTGTATTTTCTTTTCCATTGTAGCGGGTCTATCAGGAACACGACAGTATGTATAAACTGCTGCGATAGGTTTTTGCGCTCCCCCTATTACCAGTAGACGACATACCACCGTTATTTGCAGTTACAAAGAAGAGTTGATCCAGAGGCTGTGAATCTGCTCTCATTCCTAAGATATGTAGAAGACAAATGGATTCACAATGACATATGGACTGTTGACTCCTGGTCAGTTTGTGGGAAAAGCATCCGAACCAATAATGATGTGGAAGGGTGGAATAATCGTCTAAACAGGAGGGCAAGAAAGGGAAATTTGCATTTCTGTCTCCTCATAACTTTATTTTATAAGGAAGTCAGATAAACTGCATCTGTAGTTAGTTTGTTGCAAGAGGGGAAGATAAGACGACATCAAAAGAAAAAGGCAACAAAAGCTAAGGGTCGCCTTATCAAGTTATGGGAGAAGTATGGAAACCATCAATTCAGCACGAACACCTTGCTTAAATGCTGTGCCATATTGTATAGCCCATGTTGGACATAGCAACATACATAGTGCGTTGTCCATTAATGAGTATAGATATATCCATCTTAGTACCAAGTGCATGCCATTCGTTTAAATAAACGATTATGCCTTTGAACTCTTGTGGACTTATTTTAAACAATATCAGAATTGTAAATCAGACAAAACAGAAAACATAAACTCCTTTATTGCAAATTACCATCACCGAAATGTAAAATTACCAAGCTGCAAAACTTATACTTAAGTAGATAACATTTATATTTGTATTTCAAATTCATATATAGTAATTGATGCTTTACTTCAATAAATCTTGAAAATTTTAAATCGACTAGAGAAGATATTCAGGTAAAGGAAATGCATTCCAAAAGATTCTGATGTATTTAGTATGCAGTCTTATCTTTATTATTTTTAGCAGGCTTTGTATGCTTCTTTGAGATAAATGAATTAAAAATGATAAGAAAATCATAGTAACTGTTTAGAAGTATACTGTTGCACGTCATAATTTGACAGTTCTACTCTGTCATGATATGTAATTTTGATTTGAGATGTGTGTCCATTTAAACATGCAAATACATGCTTAATATTTCGAAAATAAACATCTGAAACCAGCTTTTATATCTCTTTACTGTTAATTACAATTTTCATTTCTCGCCCCTCATTCAGATCGATGACTGAAAGTAAAGCGTCACTCGAGGGTGTAAAAAATCGAGACAATGAAACACTATTTTGAGGATAACTAAATATAAAATGTAACTTTTCAAACTTGAAAATAATGCAATCTGGGGTTAAGTGTTTCCTATAGAGCAAAAATGTGCACCTATATTCTAGTCACTTTTATTTTTTAAAAATGTTTTTCAATTTCCCTTTCTTTTCACTTTTCCTTCAAATAATCGACGGAGAATTATTGTCGCATACGGTTTCATCGAATAATACCTTGATATCATCTTTGATATAAGACATCCCGAAGATTTTATCTTTCCATATAATTTTAACGGGGATAAATTTACCATCCGGAGTGACATTACAATTGGAACATAGGGGGCCCCGAGTGGCCGAGTGGTCTAAAGCGCTCTCCGTTACGGATCACTGCTATCTCATCTCTGTCTGCGTGGGTTCGAGTCTAAGATTCGGCGAATGTGGATATGTGAGAAAGCTTGCCAGTAGCTTCTCGTGGGTCGGTGGTTCTGTCCGGGGATTTCCCGGTTTCTTCCTCCACCATTAATACTGGCCGCCATGTATAGCCTATCGTGTGCTGAAAAATGGCGTTAAGCCCCACAACAACAGCAACAACATCAACAACAATCGGAACAGCTATACCATCGACTATGTCAGCTTGTATTGCTCTCCACAGCTGAGAACTCTTATAATTTGGAATACCTCCTTTGTATATTCGTGTAATTTATCAGCGGCGCACGTAGATATCTTATCCCGATGATATTTAGAATACCAGCAGCGCCGGTTATAACGGCAACACCAATTCCTATTACAGGTGCTATTATGTATGTGGCTGATAATACTCCAATTATAGTTACTATTCCAGCGACTACAGCGGATGCAAAGTATACAATTATGTCAGTAACAACGATACGTCTGCGGTATTTTTTTTTTCTGTATACTCATCAATGATATTTTTCAGTTGGGTCTGCAACAAACACGCTTGCTCGAAACTGAAACGTTGAACGCCAATCGATTGGATCATTATATAAATTGGTAATAATTTAAGTAGGTGGTAGTTTAGCGATGAATTCAATATACCAATAGTACAACACGCCGAGGCCTTCTCCTTCAGGTTCCACCACAAATGTTTCCTCGTCCTTTTGCTTCATTATCACTAACATAGATCCAGAAGATCCGCTTGACGGAGTCAGGACTGGTGAACGCCTTGAAATTGTGATAGATATTGTAAATGTTGTAGCGCCGAGTACTGAGAATCGTTATATGCCGTTAACCTTAGTGGTATGTTTGATGGATTTATTGAGTGGTGTCCATAATGCTGATCCAGACACTACTGCTTATACTACATCATCGGTACTTATTTATGTCAGAGTTTCATGTTGATGACTGCTGGACTCCCACAAATTCATTGATGGCCCTATTTGTGTTTCTACAAAAATTTATAAACGCGACTATTTGGAAATGCTCCTGAATTTATAGTCAGAATCATACAGAACTTAAGCTCCATACTACAGAAAAGCTAAAGCATATAATTTCTTTTTCATATATTTAAACCATTTTTATGATATCAATAAAGATATCAATCATAATTTGAACCATTTATATTCCAATTTTGTGCCACCATTATGACATCATTTCAATAGTCATTGACTCGGTTTCTTACTATCAATTGATTTTCCCCACTGATTACTATTTATGTGACCTTCAAAAAATGGTCAATCTCATGGTTTTTAATGTTTTTCTAATGCAGTTTTCATGGTTTGTCTAGGAATTTCAATGGTTTTCTTCACTCTTTCTTCCAATTACAAATGTAAGCCAAAAATGGTGAATCAATGGATTTTCAATGGCAAGAATTTAAATAGAAGTCGCAGAACATTTCTGCTAAGGGTAGTTTTGACAATGAAACATTAAATACTCGGAAAAAATTCAAAAACTGAATGTTATGAGTAAATCTACATGCCTGAAGAACTAAAACACTACTGTACACTCCTTAATGTTTGTTCTCCTGAACGTATCCTTATGTGAATCTTAAAACCACTACTCTGTCTAAACCTTTCATCAAACTTCACAATTGAATGGTTTCTCTCCAGTAGAAAATCCTTCTGTGATTATACCAACTGATACTTTGTCTAAACATTTTAGCACAAAATTAACATTTGAATAGTTTATCTCCAGGATGCATCGTCATGTGGATGTTAAGAGTACCACTATGTCTAAACATTTTATGACAAATTTGACATTTAAATGGTTTATCTCCAGTATGTATCCTCATGTGTGTCTTCTAAAAAACACTATACGTAAACACTGCAACACAAACTTCACATTTGAATGTTTTTTCTCCAAAATGTATCCTCAAATGGACCTTTAAAGATTAACTTGTTGTGAATTCCTGCATCTTGTTCAAAACTGTGCCATATTCTCACCACAAGCACCAATCTCCTCTTCAGTATAAAATCTTGAACTGGAGGAACATAGAAGAATCCAATATAAATGCCATCATAAATGCCATCATTGAATCCAAAATAAAATGCAATCATCAATTTCAGAACCAGATTTATTGACTTTAAACCAATGTACTGGTTTACAATCAGAGGTCTCACTAGATTTTTAAAACTAGGAGCCCAGGACTCCTATTTGGGAAAAAATAAGAATCCCACCAGCAAAAGTTGCAGTCCCCTCCCAGAGGCCTATTGGGCTTACCTGAAGTGGCTAAATTTCCAGATGAGAAGAACCAGTGGTTCCCAATGGGTTTAATTTTCTAAATTCTTTATGCCACTGATATATAGCTCTTGTTTGTCTGTTAGAGTGAGACTGAATTACTGATGTCAGGCCAAGGAAAGGTCTTATTCCAAGGACTAAGCAAGGCATCACACTTTCTTATATATGATTACTATTCCATGCGAACTATCAGTTCTAGCAACTTTAGCAATCTTCTGAATCTCATTACACTCTTCGTCAATCTGCTGTTTAACCCCAAAATACTAATCCAAATTTATTTCCAAACGGTATTTTGTCGAAGTCTCAATGTATCTTCATTTCAAGGTCACATGCATTGCTTATTTGGCGACACTTGGAAATGAACTCAATAATGAAAGCTAAAGTTGTTCATTTGATGTACTCTTACGATGAAAACATGTACATCACTGGGCCTTTCTGCCTCTGAATTCAGTCATTGTAAATATCAGTACATTTTCCCACCACTCAGCAGCTAGTCAAAGTCTTTAAACTTGCCGCCCAGCTATAAGCATCATGTATTTCTGATGTACTCTTACAGTGACAACATGTACATCTGGAGGTCTCTCAGCCACTGAATTCTCTCATTGTAAATATCAGCACAGCTAAAATGATCAATTGATCAACAGGTGGTTGAAGCAGGACTGGCAAGCCTCTGAATTTGCCATCCAGATAATGCGTGCGTACGGAGGACTCCAGCGTAAGTGATTTTCTTCGTCCCAGATCACAAATATGCATCCACATACGTGTAATTAAGCGTTTCCGAGACCTCTGACAATCCAGGCCAGATTAAATGATAGTTACAAAGAAGAGACATCATTCTTTTTACAACATCACAGTTAGTTATCAAACATCGAGTAAGCCTATGGTCTTTCTGCCAACCAGAAACAAAACCTCCATCTGACTGTGCTGAATGAGGTCATGGTGAGAACAGCTACATGTAATGACCGAATTGTTGTTTCAAGTGTAAAACATCATATACTAGGAAAAAATTCATTAAAAAAAGTTATTTGAAAAAAGGTATTTGAAAATAAATACTTGTGAAACTTTTTGGGTTAGCCTGTTCATATGTATCCTCTTGTAATGCAATTTTTTTTCTCCTTCCTACCACTATAGATAAATCTACTGTAGGCTGATTTATCAAAATAAAGGTTATATAATGGTTTATAAAATTTAAAAAATGCCAGAACTGCATGTATTGGGGCTTGACACATAATTGTATATTGATATAGGAGACTGGAACCACTTTTTCTAAAATAACATTTTATAGGAAATCACATATAATTTTCCATCAAATAAATGCTATCAAAAATTTTTAATTAAGCAGTACATCATTTGAGAAATAATGATATGTAAATATCTTGCATATCATTAATTTTACCATTCAAATTTAAATTGTTCTCTTTTAACTTTTCAGAATACCTACATAGTAAATATGTATCAATTGGAATACATCCTGTGACACCCAACATGTATATCTCAGCATGACAGAACTCAATTGGAAACACAAGACATATTTAAAAAATAAACTTTCAAAAGTTCAAATTATGAACATATATATATCATCAGATCTGTAAGTAGTGAGAAGCACAATGCGCTGCCCTGCTTCCAGGACCTACAGCTCCACTTTCTGATAATGGACGCTTGATCATTTGTCCAAATTTGATCAACCATTTTCTTCATTTATGTTTTAATTTGGAAATGTTGTTCCTGACTTTATATTCAGAATCTTACAGAAATTAAGCTCATACTACAGAAAAGTTAAAAGCATATAATTTGTTCTGCATATATTTAAACCATTTTTATGATATCAATAAAGATTTCAATCATAATTTGAACCATTTATATTCCATTTTTGTGCCACCATTATGACATCATTTCAATAGTCATTGACTCGGTTTGTTGCTATCAATTGATTTTCCCACTGCTTACTATTTATGTGACCTCCAAAATATGGTGAATCTCATGGTTTTCAATGCTTTTCTAATGGGTGGCCAAGTAGTCCAAAGCGCTCAACGTTATGGATCATTGCCATCTCACCTCTGTCTGCGTGAGTTCGAGTCTCAGGCTCGGCTAACATGGGCAAGTGAGAAAGCCTGCCAGTAGCTTCTCGTGGGTCGGTGGTTCTTCCCAGGGTTTTCCAAGGTTCTTCCTCCACCAATTATACTGGTCGCCATGTATAGCCTATCCTGTGCTGAAAAATGGCGTTAAACCCTACAACAACAACTTTTCTAATGGAGTTTCCTTGGTTTGTCAAGGAATTCCAATGGCTTTCTTAACTCTTTCTTCCAATTACTAATGTAAGCCAAAAATTGGTGAATCAATGGATTTTCAATGGCAAGAATTTAAATGGAAGTCATTTGACATTTCTGCTAAGGGTAGTTTTGACCATGAAACATCAAATACTAGGAAAAAATTCACAAAAATGAATGTTATGAGCAAATCAACATGACTAAAGAACTAAAACACTATTGTACACCCTTTAATGTTTGTTCTCCTGTATGTATCCTCATGTGCACCTTCAAACCATTACTGTATAAACATTTTATCACAAAGTTCACATTTGAATGGTTTATCTCCGGTATGAATCCTTCTATGATTATACCAACTGGTCCTTTGTCTAAATGTTTCTGTGATTGTGAAAAATGGTACATTACCTAAATGTTCCAGTACAAAATGCATCACAAACTTAAGACTACTGCTTTGCCTAAACATTTTATGACAAATTTGACATTTAAATGGTTCATCTCCAGTATATTGCATCATGTGTGTCTTCCAAGAAAAACGAAAGGCAAGCACTGCATCACAAACTTTATATTTGAATGGTAACCGCAACTCTGACTAAACATTTTTTGACAAAATTCACATTTGAATATTTTATCTCCAGTATGTATCATGTGCACACTAAAAAGAATAACTCTGCTTAAACATTTTGTGTCAAAATTCTTCAAGTAACAAGTTCCTTCTTGTGTGGTTTCACTTTTACTTACCACCCTCAGAAACAAAGGGAAGATCTTTGGATTGTTTTCCTGTAAGAAAACTAGTGATTTTTTGTATCACCCTGATAAGATTTAAGAGAATGTGTAGTAAAAAAAACATCACTCTGATCAATACCTCATGCCTGATCCAAATTAGGAGCAAAAGTGACCTCATTACAAGCCTGACCCATAAAGGTCTCCACTAAAGGAACAACATCCTGTTTAACATCATTTTCAAGAGAATGTCTTCCCATAACTGTAGTAACTTCGTTGGTTGGATATAAACCAGGGATTTCTACTTTGACTTCTTCTCATCGATCCATACAGGTTTTTCAACTACAAGTGTATTAACGATTACCTTATCTCCTGCTTGGTCATTACCTAGTAACAAATGAATGCCTTGAATAGGCAGAGAAATTACTGCACCAATTTTCACTGGTCCTGAAACTAAATCTAATGATGATTTAAAACAATGGAGAGGGACAATAATATATATACATACATATATATATATATATATATATATAGATGTGTGTCTTCCAAGAAAAACGAAAGGCAAACTGCATCACAAACTTTATATTTGAATGGTGTATCTCTTGTATGTATCCTCATGTGCCCCTTCAAACCACAACTGTGACTAAACATTTTTTGACAAAATTCACATTTGAATGGTTTGTCTCCAGTATGTATCAAGTGTGTCTTCCAAGAAGCACGATAGGCAAACACAGCATCACAAACTTCACATTTGAATATTTTATCTCCAGTATGTAACATGTGCACACTAAAAAGAATAACTCTACCTAAACATTTTGTGTCAAAATTCACATGTGAATGTCTTATCTTCAGTATGTATACTTGCGTGCTTCTTCATATCAGTAATTGATCCCAAAATTTTATCACAAAATTCATATTTGAATGGTTTATCTACAGAGTGAATCTGGATATGTCTCTTCAAATGATATTTGTCACAAAATGATTTATCACAAACTTCACACTTGCATGGTTTATTTCCAGTATGAATCCTTTCATGTCTTCTTAAATGACTGACACAAAACGTTTTATCACAAACTTCACACTTGAACGGTTTATCTCCAGTATGTATTTCTTCAATACCCAAGTATCTAAAATCACTGCATCACAAACTTCACATTTTAATAGTTTATCTCCAGTATATGTTCTCATGTGGATCTTGAGTTTAAAACTTTCCCTAAACATTCTATGGCAAACCTGACATTGAAATGGTTTATCTCTGGTATGTTTCATCATGTGGAGCTTCAAAGAAGAACTCAGGCTAAACATTTTTGGACAAAATTCACATTTGAATGGTTTATCTCCAGTGTGTATCCTCATGTGATCTGCTGCAGGTCATCGGTAAGTCCAGGATACATGGTTCTGACATTCCAGCTTGCAAACGGAGGAGTCTTCTTTTCTCTTCTTTAAGTCTTGCCTAGTGCGGAGTTAAGACTACTGCTTTGCCTAAACATTTAAATGGTTCATATCCAGTATGTTGCATCATGTGTCTTCCAAGAAAAATGAAGGCAAACACTGCATCACAAACTTTACATTTGAATGGTGTATCTCCTGTATGTATCCTCATGTGCCCCTTCAAACAAGAACTCTGACTAAACATTTTTTGACAAAATTCACATTTGAATGGTTTATCTCCAGCATGAATCATCATGTGTCTTCCAAGAAGTACGATAGGCCAACACAGCATCACAAACTTCACATTTGATTGGTTTATCTCCAGTATGTATCCTCATGTGCACCTTCAAAGAATAACTCTGCCTAAACATTTTGTATCAAAATTCACATTTGAATGTTTTATATTCAGAATGTATATATGTGTGCTTCTTCATATGAGTAATCAATCCAAACATTTTATCACAAAATTCATATTTGAATGGTTTATCTACAGAATCAATCTGTATACGTCTCTTCAAATGATTATTGTCGCGAAATGATTGGTCATAAACTTCACACTTGCATGGTTTATTTCAAGTATGAATCCTTTCATGTCTTCTTAAATGACTACTGAAACTAAATGTTTTATCACACACTTCACACTTGAACGGTTTACTTGCAGTATGAATCATTTCATGTCTTCTTAAAGTACTCCTGTCGCTAAATGTTTTATCACAAACTTCACACTTGCATGGTTTACTTCCAGTATGAATCATTTCATGTCTTCTTAAAGTACTCCTGTCGATAAACGTTTTATCACAAACTTCACACTTGCATGGTTTTCTTCCAGTATGAATCATTTCATGTCTTCTTAAAGTACTCCTGTCACTAAATGTTTTATCACAAACTTCACACTTGAACGGTTTATCTCCAGTATGTATCCTCATGTGTGTCTTCAATACCCAAGTATGTAAAAACATTTTTTCACAAAATTCACATTTGTATGGATTAATTCCAGTATGTGACCTCATGTGGAGATTCAAAGTAGAACTCTGCCTAAACAGTTTTTGACAAAATTCACATTTGAATGGTTTATCTCCAGTATGTATCATCATGTGTATCTTCCAAGAAGCATGATAGGCAAACACAGCATCACAAACTTCACATTTGAATGGTTTATCTCCAGTATGTATCATCATGTGTAACTTCCAAGAAGCATGATAGGCAAACACAGCATCACAAACTTCACATTTGAATGGTTTATCTCCAGTATGTATCCTCATGTGCACCTTCAAAGAACAACTCTGCCTAAACATTTTGTGACAAAATTCACATTTGAATGTTTTATCTTCAGTATGTATATTTGCGTGCGTCTTCATATGGGTAATTGATCCAAACATTTTATCACAAAATTCACATTTGAATGGTTTATCTACAGCATGAATCTGTATATGTCTCTTCAAATGATATTTGTCATGAAATGACTTATCACAAACTTCACACTTGCATAGTTTATCTCCAGTATGTATTCTCATGTGTTTCTTCACATACCTATTCTCACTAAATGTTTTATCACAAACTTCACACTTGAACGGTTTATCTCCAGTATGTATCCGCGTGTGTCTCCTGAAACTACTACTGTCACTAAATGTCTTATTACAAACTTCACACTTGAATGGTTTATCTCCAGTATGTATCCGCGTGTGTCTCCTGAAACTACTACTGTCACTATATGCTTTATCACAAACTTTACACTTGAACGGTTTTTCTCCATTGTGTTTCCTCGTGTGTTTCTTCAAAGCATCATTCGTGCTGAACATTTTATCACAAACTTTACATTCGAAAGGTTTATCTTTTGTTTGCATCGACATCTTCCAAGCACCGCTCTGGATAATAATGTACCAGAAATTTCACGGTTCAAGAGGCCGGAAGTTTAATCAATATTTCCAGTTTAAACTGGCTGATGATAAATATAGTTGATTCCGACCCTTTTCTGATTCGGTCCCAGTCACGGACTGATTCGGCCCAAAACAAAGGACGCTTCAGCTAGGCTGGGTCGGATCGTGTGAAATATTAAAATAAAAGCAATGGAAAACACACCTGCCCTTTTTTTTTTTTTTTTGGAGTTATTTATGTTTCCGGAAGAATATGAAGAGAATACAGCAGTTTGATTATTAGACTATACAAAATAAACAATTTAAAAGTACCTTTATTTCCCCATCAAAGATAAGATAACCTTTATAGATAAGAATAAAGAAAATGAAAAGAAGTAAATATGGTTATTTGATCAAAATACATCATTCTCATCAATTGTATGTCAGAGAAAAATATTATTTTGGAGATGCAGTAACCAAAAAATAATATTCATATCAACCATTACGAACAGTTTCTCGACCTTTTCAGGGTTACTTAGCTATCTGTGTATGTGTCCCTTGAAATAGAGGCACATACCAATATGTGTACACGAATACGGAACCGAGTATACTCAGAAAGAATCAACAGATTAATACTTATACAAACAGAGGTGACATATCTTCAAAATTTTCATTTAAAAAGATCCCAAAGAGAGTGAAGTAAGTTTAATGAGAGACATATATTGAAGTTTTCGTAGACAAAAGCCGTCCTGATTTGACTCTTATTGATCCAATGAAATACTAGAGCAGATGACTGTCGTACCAGCATGTCAGCCATAGTCAACAACCATAATGCTTACCTGTGCAACACACTACTCCAGTTGCCTTGCGTTGATATCCATCCTACTTGTGTTGCTCTACTTTAAATCACCAAGTTAAAATCTTTATATATGACACTCTAAATAAAGAGAAAGGCATAAGATTCACTCGGAGGCCCGCCATACTAATCGAATATATTCAGATAGTTGACACATACACACTGTAAGAAGGGACCGCTATGGTGGCGTAGTGATTAGAGTGTCAGCACCGCATCACATGCGAAAGGTAGCGGGTTGTAAGCCCGGCCGAGTAAAACCAAATATGTATATCAATGGTAGTAGCAGCTGCCTCGATTGGCGCTCAGCATTAAGAGGACAGTGCTAGGACTGGTCGGCCAGGTGTCAGGATCATGCGATTGGGTGGAACATCATTCTACATGTCTGCGGCATGATTCCCCAAATGGAACAAATCAATGATGAGTTCCAACGCAGAATTAAATCTATTACAGGAAAAGAATCAAAAATAGCAATTACTGTTTACGAACCAACATTATCAGCGGCAATTGAAATAAATTCCCCTGATTATTCTGTAGATATTTATCAAAGTTCGATTAGATCAGTATTAGGCTGGCCTGAAGTTAAAGCAGTTTACCAAGGACCACCTGAACCACAACGATCTGATTTCGTTATAGATGTTGAAAAATTTATAAAAATACCAGAATACCGAAAAACTTATCCATTTATAGAGAATCTGGCTTATCGTGATTATAAACATTATAATCATTTTATAGATTTCGTTCAAGGCAAAGGTACAACAAGAATATCAACAATTAACGTTGAAGAAATTAACTCAAAATCTAGTCCAATTAAATCTGAACATGGACGTGTACTTAATGATCTAAGAAATTTATTTTCCAGCATCAACACTTTTTATGACGATGATTTAAAAAATCAAATAATTGAAACAATACAACATTTGAATCAAGTTGCATCAGACTTAGAATATGTAAATAAGGCCATCGTTGACAGAGAAAAAACATTAAATGCACCGGTATATAGATTTTTTAATGGTTATATAGTTAATGAAGACGGCCCTATTCAGCGTGTAATTTATAAACGTTTATTTAAAACAGTATTTCTTAAATTTTATGGAATTACAGAAGAACAGCTACCAACATTTGTAATTCCGGGATTTAACTCTGAAGAGCTAAAGAAATCAGTTAATGATCTTATTGATGAACATTTTAAGAGAATATGTGATTCATGGAGAAAATTAATACCTACACCAACCATTCTTAAATATAATAATGACCCACACGGTGGAGGCCGCCATATCTCACCTGGTATTGTTAATATAACATCAACGATCGCGGTCAATCTAGTATGTGACGTAATTGATGGCAGCTATCAAGTAGATCTTGAAAAATCCACTCAAGCTTAACAAGGATATATATTATATTCATTCAGTCCTCAAGTACCCCCAGGGTGGTTAATTGTATCTGAGCCAATTAATCCAGTTTATCTACGTGTGCATAATCCGCTATTTTCAAGGATAAATTTCAAGCTTACTGACCAGACTGGACACATTCTTGATTTAAGACAAGAATCACTGTATATTAATCTATATGTACGCTCATAGAACGTCCGGGTAAATATTTCCTGATATATCAGGGGGAAAAAAATAATCTGATTCTGAAATAATATATTTATTTCTTTTTACTGATTTTTCATAATTTGATGGGCTAAATGGTACTCCGATTAATGAAATGGTTACAAATTTCTCGATGTGATGGGCTAAATAGTGCTCAAAATCATTAAAATCTGAATAATAATCAAATTTCTATGACTGAAGCAATTGCATATATAATGAAGCGAGATAACTATATACTCTCTGTAGAGTCAATTAAGCAGTTATTATCTCCCCCGTCTCTGCGTCAATTCATAATACCACGGAGATATTTTGTTTTCTTTCATCAAAACGGTTAATTATTTGGCGATTTATTTGTTCTCTGTTAGCATTTAGCTGTCACTGGAGCAGTAATTTGTAATAGAAAAGGATATTTATGCACCTTTTGACTCTGATGACTTTAAATCACGTCGGTTTAGGTAAGTGCGTAATTACAAATTAGAGTTATTTTTAGCAACACAGCTGTGTACATATATTTTCACCTAACGAACGATAACTCATACAGAAAATGTAATGTGCGATTATTTTATACAGTATATTTTATGAATTATGTTTGTAAATTAAGTAAATCTACGCTACAGTTCTACAATAATTGTGATTTTATTCAGTATACTGGTCGTACGTAAATTGCCTGCTTATTCAGTGTTGGGTTAAAAACTACATAATAATTTTAAAACGTCTATATGTATGAATCGGAAAATGGCTCAGTGGTATAGTGTTGGACTATGATACTGACGGCCGTGGTTCGATTCCTGTGGCTGACGAGTGTCGACAGTATTCGGAACGATGCCATTTTATATATAAAATTGGGGAGCGAAGCACAGCGGCAACGAATTCAATACCCCCTCATCACGTTAAACAACGTGGTGAGTGCGTTTTGCACTTACCCCGGGGTTTGATTGGGGGGGGGGATATTGAATTCGCAATGCCTAGACAGTCCTCTGAAGCTCTAAAGTTTCGTTTCGTTTAGTGATTCGCTGGGGGATGTGTCTATGCAAAAGCTCCCTAAAATAATCAGTAGCATGCCTGAGCTCTCTACCTCATTGAAGAGGTGCAAATAAAGAAACATTCAGAAAGAATGCTAGCCAATAGAAACAGAACATTGGGTGCCAATAACGGTCATAACGAAGACATCGTCATGCAAAGGACCCCATGAAAGACACAAAGGTTATCAAGGGGCCCAGTGACGGGTAACCGCTTACGATGCTACTGATTATTTTTGATATTTTGATTATTTTTGATATTTTTAATAATATATTTAACATAATAATTATATAACATAATAATAATAATATAATAATTATATACAAGGACCAAGTCAGTCAACCTAACATATATATATATAAAAGACCAAGTCAACCTAACATGAAATAATAATATATACAAAAGACAAAGTCAGTCAACTTTAAAACCTGAAAGGTCAAATTCAAGGTCAAGGTCAAAAGTCAAGTTCAAGGTCAAGGTCAAAAGTCAAAGTTAAAAACTTGAATGTCAATTATTTTTTATTTTAAATAAATAAATATATATATAATGAACCACGAAAATATTAATATTATTTCTGCTATTAAAAAATTAAAACATGACGGAATAAAGATATCTAATAATCTTGATCCTCAGAAAATTATGTGTGATTTTGAATCATTACAACAACGAAAATTCGAGAATAAATACACATTACCTTCCAGTTATAAATTCGTGAAATTAATTTATCAATCTATGTTAGAATCCTTGGCAACGGTAAACGACACACAGGTAAGGCTATTTGCACCTCTTGCACGTTCAATCGAAAAGATTAGATCCGAATTGTCTCACGAGTACGAAAGAAAAAAGATTGTGGACAATCGTGTAATGCAATTGAGAAAAATTATGTTATTTGATTCTGTCGAAGGTGAAACAAGTGACGCTGAGATCAGCGACAGTGAAAGTGGACCTTTGACTAAACAAAAACCTTGGTAAAATTGACAGAGTCGAACTACATACAGTAAAAAAAAAATATTTATTTATTCTGTTTTTTGTTTTTTTAAGTTAATAGTACAGAGTTATCTGACATATTCAAATATTATCTGCTGATTATATTTTATTGAAAATGCAGATTTGTATGTTTTATTTGCGACAAATTGTATCGATTGTGGATGTATGCCAAAATATTTGGCAGCTGCATTTATTGATGGAAAAGTTATTTCTTGGCCTGTTTCTGTATTTATGGCTTTAATAGCTCTCTTTTTAAATACTCTACACCTTCCTGTATTTCCACGTCTAGAATTCTGACTGTGTGTAATAGCTTGCAGGTTAGATAAATGATTATTTTTGGGATTTCCATCAATGTGATCAATTACAAGTCCATCTTCGATGACCCCCATGAAACATTCGAATGTGAACCTATGTGATAAATAATGGTTTCTCCCAGCACGAAATTTAAGATAACCAAATTTGTCAAGAGTACCGACTGGGTTTTTCGATCGACAGTGCCTGATCACACCATCACGTGATGCTTCATAATTTTTAATGATTGGATGCGCCACAAATTCGTTTTGCTCCATTTATATATATATATAATATTATTTGTTTAAATCATTGTTTTGAAATCTGGCCAGATAATCTTCTACGGTTTTTATAGGAGATTTACCTGACAATGTCAAAGTATTATTTTTTTTTGTCATTGTCTAACTTTGACATCGTCAGAAGTATATTTCAGCGCAAGATGTTCCATTTCTTCATGAAGAGATCCTGTAAGATAAATATCGCCACTGGGCCGTACAAACAATAATTCTCCATATTTTTTACCTCCGCATTTTACACATAACTGAGTTTTTCCTCTGACTCCAACACCACATTGCACACACGGTTTTGGTCCTAGACTACCATTTTTAACGCTTTGCATATGGTAGCAGCAGAATTCATTCACGCATACTTTGTTGCAAGGAGAAGTATATCCGATTTTGAGCCAAATACATCGATTCTTTGTTTGAATCATTATATATATACTAAAATTCAATTTAAATATTTGTCCTAATTATAATATGGAGGAATTATCCCCGATTGAACATTCTGGAGCTAGATTTGATCTTGACAGATTGCAGGAATATAAATTTAGTGTTTCGATGCAAGATCTAGCTTTAACGAATAAAAATATAACTAAACGTATCCGTGAAGCCAAGAAGGAATTTCGTGACGATGGTGCGGCTCATGTGTGGTCAACATTCAGAATTGGAAATGTTGTTAATACTATGATGAATGACGGGCGAGGAAAAGTAATTATTAATCACCTTGATGATCAAAAATATTTTATTTTGATAAAATTTATCGTAAGAACAGACGACGATACTTGGATTATTCGTGACAAGCGTGATCCAGCCCGCATACAGTCAGGAAATAATATTGTTCTCTTAAATAATAAATCCAAGCCCAGAGTACTCACTGGTATTGACAAACCATATTATGAACTAGGGTGCCCCGTGACTGCGGTTGTCTATGCAATATATCCGCTGATTAATAAACCTGACGTCGGGGATCTCAAACCGATGAGACTGACAGAGTCAAGAATAAACTGTGTAGCTGAACGAGTTACAGAACACTTCACAAACACGATACGTGGTAATGGTTTAACAGATTTACGACGTAAAAAAATAAATACATGGGCAGAAGCAGTTAAAGATACTGGAGCATCTATTAAAGATGTTGCCGAGCTGGGAAAAATATTAAAATTTCCAATAACAGTGAAGACGTTAACCGGAGAGATTTTATATAAATCAAAATATGAATCAAGAGGAGCTTCGATAGATATTATTGATCATAATGCGCATGCATGGACTATGGCAGTAACGATATTTCCACGAGACAGAACGGTTGAATTTTATGATGGCAATATATTTGATTTTATCAGGAATATTAGCAAAAGTGACCCTGTATCTGTTTGGTTATTTCAAAGTTCAGAATATGATTATTACGATCAGTTTGTGCGGCCCAGTGGTGATATTTATCGTGCAGAATCTCTTCATGTAGAAATAAAAAATCTTGCGCTGAAATATACATCTGACGATGTCAAAGTTAGACAATTACTGAATAATTGTTTTACCGTTCCATCAGTTGCTGCTCACTTTGCTCAAGAGAAAAATTCATGGAAACCGACACGATTGGAATTTCTTGAAGATGTCCAGAAAAGTTGTATAGAATATGGACACGGTGGATTATGGAATACTAAATACAAGTATAACGACGTTATCTCCGTTGACGTGGTAGCGTGTTATCCTGGAAGTTTTCTTGGATACGGAGAATGTTCTGAATACTTTAAGAGATTTGGACATCCATCACATGAGATGACCAGAGTTGCGATAAACGGACCTTTGCCAGATTTTGACTTAACCGGATTTGCTTATATAGAATCATTTGAGTTCACAGAAAATCTCCATCCGATTACTTATGCTTGGTTTGGAAAACATTTTTCAGAGAAATGTTGGGTTCCAATAGTACTATTACGATATATGCTTGATGTTGGAATTTTAATATCTTTACAGGTGAGTGAAGCAATTATATCGTATCGGTCACAGAAGCAAGTTTGGTTACCAGAACCGGATAGATTTAATATCGATGATGCCAGGAGAGAATTTCCTGATCTTAATGAAGATGACATTCTTAAAAGTACTAATAATATACGTAAATGCAGGGACGAGCACGATGAGAAACTTACAAAAGATCTTGGTAGAAAGATAATCGGTAAATTTACACAAGGAGGATCATATGATCATAAACGACACTGTACAAGATTAATTATGGACGATGCTAAACTCGATTTTATAATCGCTGATACAACGGAAAAAACACATTTATAAATCGAAGTAATGCTTATTTATCAGACGGATCCAAACTAGGTACAATTGTAAGCTATATTGATCGTGACTCACCGCAATTTACTCATTTAAGATCTTCAATACTAGCCAATGTTTCGATAAATCTACTGTCTATGATAAATAGATTTCCTCGTTGCGCTGTCAGAGTTGCTACGGATTCATTTTATATACATAAAAAATATACGGATTTGTTAAAACCGCTACTTGGTTATGATGAATGAGGATCATGGAGAATAAAACAAGAAAATATACTTAGTTATTCTGAATCTAAAGACGTTGAAATTAAGGATATATATTACAAAAATAATAATCAAACATCAAAGTCATCAGCACCATCTGTATATGATCCTGTGGCTAGACATAAAACTGTTTATCTTAACGGATGCGGTGGTTCAGGTAAAACAACACGTGCGATTAAATTCTTCCTGAACAACCATTCAGATATAATTGTTTTGACACCGACACATAAACTCGCCAGAGAAATAAAAGAACGAGGACTAAAATCATGTACATACCATAGTTTCTTGAGATGGTGCGGAGACACATGGACTCCTGAGCGAATGGGTGAGAAATATATACCTAAATATATTATCTGGGACGAGGTGGATACGGTATCGTTAGAAATATTAAAAATATTTCTTGAATGGTTATTGACAAAGAATACTGCTGTAATAATGTGTGGCGATCATGGTCAACCACCACTCTTTATTGGACAGTCACCACATGAATGGCTGAAGAATAATGTAGATTATTATGAAGAAATAAATGATGAGCATAGAGCTATTGATGAACCTCTGAAAGAGTTTAAAAGGTTAATAAGACTACAGCCAGATAAAATACAATGTGAGATAATGCATAAAGTAATTCCAGAAACTACTATGAATGATTTTTTGAGTTTATGGAGACCTGCAGATTTGATAGTTGCAAGTAGAAAGATAGTTCGTGATAAACTGCAGGAGAAATTATTTCTGTTACATAAAGAAAAGTTTTCAAATCTACTTGTACCATTATGTTATCGCCCAGCAGATACTCGCCGACAGAATATTGATGTTGAGATTCCTGGTGGTGGAATACAAACTCTTGTCTTGAATGATATTGTTTTGGTTGCTGTTGGTGTTGTTGAGAGTGCGTTGAGCATGGATAAATCGCCGTGGACGTTAGGATACGCTATAACGATTCACTCGTCGCAGGGATTAACTATTTCTGATACAAATATCTGGATTGTCGATGATCGGATCGAATGGTCAAATTTAGTTTATCTCGCAGTATCTCGTGTCAGAAGAATATCTCAGCTGCACAGGGTTATTATGAATTTTACAGAAAATAATGATCAGACTGTTAGCAATGACGTAATGAGCAAAAAATTATCTGGTTATAAGCAATGTGACAAAAAAAAAAGCGTGACTTTGATATTGATACTGAATTTATTATAACATTAAAACAACGACCGAATAATCATTGCGCAAGCTGTAACGCAGTAATGTTGTGCCAATATTCGAATAATAATCCAAGACAATTTACCGTAGACAGAATTAATAGTGATCTTGGTCATACACGTGATAATGTGATGCTGACATGTGGTCGACATGGGTGCTCTGCATCGAACACAATATAAATTCATATTATTTATTATATGGATATAATTGACTTCTCAGCGACACGAAAACAGGAACCAGTAAGGCACCATTCAGCACTACCAAATTCTATTAGAATAATTATAATAGGCCCGTCTGGATCAGGTAAAACACAATTATTACTTAACCTAATAATGAGATGGCTGAAGTGGAATAAATTATATTTGGTAGCGCCATCTGTAGATGATGAGAGGTGTTATGAAGCACTTAAAGATTTTAATAAAAATGCGAAATTATTGGACGAAGACGGAGACGATATTATTGATTTTATCACCGATATTGATGAAGCTCCATCTGTAGATGACCTAGATGGATTTATTAATAACCTCGTAGTATATGATGATGTGATGCTGGACAAACAATCAAATCCAGCTAGAATATTTTCTCGAGGTAGACATAAAAATACTGACGTGATTTATGTTAATCAGCGATATACACAAATTCCAAAAGTGATCAGAGATAACTGCAATATTTTAGTCGTGTTTAATGGAGTAGATAATTAAACCTTACAAAATATTTATTATACTTGGTGTTCAGGGGATATGGATATGATCAAGTTTAAAAACTTTTTTTCAAAAACACAAGCTGTTCCGTTCGGATTTAATACAATAAATTTACATGACCCAAGATCTAGATATCGTATAGGTCTGGATAAAATCTTTGGTTAATTATAGCAGCAGAGAGGGTGAACGACAAAAATTAAGTGATCCGGCGAGTAAAAGAGTCGTATAAAAATTTGAAAAAAATACGTCAACGATGGAATAACAAAAATGAGCTAACCCAGACGATTTATTGTCTGTTCTCAACCGTATGGAAATATACTCGGTTAGAGGCGTCAGTTTAACGTTCTTGACCTTGTTTTTCAGCCTCTGTAGGAATCTTTATTTTTGTAAAATAAGGTCTCCAGCAAATTGGTCTGTTCACCCTCTCTGCTGCTATCTGCGATGGTCTGAAAGGATTGTTTGGTTTGCTTTTGTGGATGTAACTCCACTTTTCAGCACATAATACGCTATCTATGGCACCCAGTATATTGGTGTAGATAGAACAAGTGGCAGTCTTTTTAACAAAACTACACATATCCAAAACCTTTGAAAATAAATTTTATCACAAAACGTCGATGAATGAACTGAATGAAGTAGTTATACTCGAAGAAAAACAACTGAAAAAATTATCTGGCGTACAGAAGAAATAGCAATTTAATTGCTTGAAATTGAAGTTTACAACGCTGATACTTCGCCTTAACTGCGATTTCCCACCTACAGAGGACGACAACTGGAGATGACGTACATTTATCCCCACAAGACGAAGTACATGTCTCTTATTGTCGGAAATTAAAACACTATAAACTATGGATAGGGAACAGATGAAACTATTGAAAACTAATTTATTGTTCAGCCTTATATCGATATGCTTGCACGACGCGCTACATTGTGTCGCTTTCAAAACTGTTCCATTGTTTCAATTTATTTTGAAAATTCACGTTAATACAGGTAAAATGGAATCAACGCTGGCTTCCCTATGTCGGCCGGCTTTATAAAAAAAGAAATCGGCACACTTAAAAGAATCCAAAGGAACCAAGCGTGTTTTCCTTATGTCGGCCGACTTCATAAGAAAACATCGGCATACTTAAAAGATAACAAAGTCAGTTTCCGGGGTTGGATAGCTTTGTAATAAAATAACCATTGTATTGACATCCTATCGGTAAGTTTAGCAAGGAGTTTATCGCTCGCTGCCAGTTGTGTTTATTCATCACCCGGGCTTCTATTTGTTTGCCATATGTAATCATAATTGACGTTTGCAGGGCAAATAGTACGCACAACAGTAACTTGCTTTAATAATACATTTGTAACCGATGCTAGCGAAAAGACTATCATTTGCAGTCACAGTGTATGTATTTTAAAATAATGATTTTTATTTGCGACATACCGTCGTACAGTTAACCCGGATACAATACAATCTTGGTCAGTTTGCACCTTGTAATTTATCGTGCGTAAATGACAAGTACCTTCAAGCAATCGGGTTGATATTTTCGTCTCATTTGCGATTTTGTTATTGACATAAACGATTCACACTATAGTAAGGATGCATACTCAAGTCGGCATCCGCTACATATACGGATTTTGAGGATATATTTTTTTCTTTAACAAATTGCGCATGATGAAAAACAGAGGGAATAAATGATAACAATGCAAGGTTAGTTTCTTTCATTTTATTTTCAAATAAGTGTATTTTTATCATTATTGATTGATTGATTGATTATATTTTCACTGTGCACCAGCACTGTTGGGCCATTTAGCGCCATACACAAGGTTATGTATAGGATCATTTAAAGCTGATAAAAGGTTTCGTATCGACCAGCGATATAAAACCAAAGAGTTGATGGTAAAACAATAAGATGGTAACGGTAATAAATAATGCTTTCCGGTCAACGGGGAATGAAAATATTGTATGTTAATGAAGACAGATGAAAAGGTATTGAAAATAAGGGACGGTATATACATTAGATAAAACTGCTCAAGGTGATGGCATAAAGGTTACAGTTTAGGACAAATGTTTACTTCTTTCAGGAATTCTATAATTACAAGTCACATTTATTGTATCAAAATATTCCTTCATGTCGTGCACATTGTAGTACTGATCGCTCGTAGCTTCGAGGTCGAAACACTCCATCATAAAGTACTTAACAGCGAATGGTTCATTGCAAGAAACGCACTTTGGCGGGTCATCGCCTTTTAGTATGTGGGAGTGGGTTATATAAGTATGACGATTTCTAATTCTTGCAATGACTACCTCCTCCCTACGGATGGTTCTGTAGGAAGGAACCCATCCTCCAAGGGTTGGTCTGATGGCATTAAGTTTGCTATTCTCTTCATCATTCCATGATGCCTGCCACTTCTGACGTAAAGAATCGTTGATACTAGGTTTACTATTAGCATACGGTATTTTAAAATCAAATGGTTCTTGGGATAGGGACATTTTAGCAGCGCGATCTGCTTTTTCATTACCTTTAATACCAATATGGCTGGGTAACCAACAGTATACTATATTGTGGGGGGTACTCAGCTCAGTAGTTTTGATGAGAACACTGGTTAATAATGGGTTCTCCAGTTTTCTTTTGTGTAGTGACTGAAGTACTGATAGTGAGTCGTGGAAGATGATGCTGTCTAAAATACGTTTGTTTTCGATAAGTTGCAGAGCAAGGTGTATTGCTCTGATTTCGGCTGAAAATATTGATGTACCATTTGGCAAGCGAACATCTGTTGTGTTTTTCTTCCACTAACGAAGGCTGCAACAGCCTTTTCCTCATCATTTCATCCATCAATATAAATTCTTGTGTAGTTTTATAATTCGGTGAGGAGTTCATGATAAGAGTTGTGGAAGATGAAAAGGTTTGTCTCTGATTTTTTTTTCCATCATGTAGCGTAAAAAGTACTTTTGGTTGTTTAAGTAGCCAGGGAGGTGTTTCGGAGATGGACGTTTTCTGAATTTTAGAAAGATCAATTTTGCTACTGTCAAGGCTGGATGATATTCTAGTGCCAAAGGAAGGTATGGCGTTTGGTTTACTTTCGAATAAGGTTTTGTATTTGGTTTGAAAAACAGCCGAAAAAGCAGGGTTTAGAGGGTTTGATCTTAATTAGAGAGCTTCCTGTGCCGAAAGCATTTCCCTACGATGTGATAAAGGTGGTTTGTTCGCTTTAGCGAGAGGGCTTTCACACGGGAATGCCTCATATGCTCAAAGAGCGAGTCTTATTCCTTGATGATGAATTGGGTCAAGCATCTTCAAATATGAGTTCCTAGCTGAACCATAAATAACGCAACCATAGTCCACTTTGGAGCGAATAAATATTCTATATAAATTGAGAATGACGTTTTTTATCAGCACCCCAGTCTGTGTGTGCTACTACTTTAGGTAGATCTAGAAATTTCTAGTATTTAGCTTTCAAGTTCTTTTGGTGTTGAATAACAACTGGAATAGGTGTTCCGTGCAAAGTTAGTTAGCTTTGGCCCAGAGAATGCGGTATTTATTTAAATTTTCGGGCGTCTGATTATTGTTAAATTTTTCCAGTTCTTCTCGGCATAGTCTAATGGCTTCTTTACATTCCTTTGTGACCCAAGGTTTTGGGGTTCTTTTACAGTTAGGTGAGGGATTGGGAATGGATTCTTCTGCAATCTCGATTACAATAGAAGTAAAATGCTGAATAGGGTCATTAACGTTGAAAAGAGTATCCTCATTCAGCTTAGTTTTACCCAGCGTTTTAAACTTTGCCCAGTCGGCCTTCTTGATATTACACTGTGGAACTGAGTCATCAATTGTAGAGTTAATATTTTCAAGGGAGATTGGAAAGTGGTCAATGCTGTGAAGGTCATCAGCAACCTTCCAATCATAGTCCAAAAGCAGCGAAGGAGAACAAATTGTCAAATCGATACACGTGTATCTACCCGTTTCTGCGTGTAAATACGTTGGAGATTTGGTGTTATATAGGCACAGATCGTGTCTAGAAATGAGGTCTTCTACTTTGTGGCCCCTTTCACTTATGTGATTTGATCCCCATAAAATGTTATGAGTATTAAAATCCTCGAGTAACACAAATGGCGCTGGAAGTTGTTAAATAAGATTGTCTAATTTGTTTGATATTAGGTTGGTGTTTAGTGGTATGTAAATGGAACAAGAGGTAATCACTCGATGTAGAGCGACGCTTACAGCAAAGGCTTGCAAATTTGTGTTTAAAGGGATGACACTATGAGGGGCTCTGTTGTGCACAAAACAGAAACTCCTCCTGAGTCTCTGTCAACATTTTGAAAGTAGGTGTTAAATAGGGAGTAGCTTTTTTTACTGTGATGTTATCCGTGTGTTTCAAGAAATGATTCCTGAAGGCATAGTACTGCAGCATCATGTTCGTTTGAAAGCAGAAGAATATCATTGCAGTTGGCTTTAAGTCCTCAACAGTTCCATTGTATGATAGTGTTTTTCATTATAAGTTTAAAGAGAAGATTAAGGAGCTAGGTTAGACCTTTCGTGCGGGCAATCTGTGTGGTTATTTCTCTGAATGAAGTACGGGGGTTAATTTTTTGTTGGTAGGTCTGGAGCTATCTTTAGCACATGGAGCAGTTTTTTATGCATCCATGCTTTTAATGTTTCCAATCCTGTTATAGAGTTTGATGGGGTCATCTGACCCCTTTTGCTGCCTATTTTCTTGAGATTTGTTGTTATGCCATGGAGATTTTGGTAGTGGGGTATTATTGAAATTTGTTTGAGTAGATGCCGTGTTTTTCTGTGCTTGGTAATGGGGGGTGGTGGTGTTATAGCTTGATGGTGAATCGGGTGGATCTGTCTGTATTTGAGCGTCCTTCTTTTTTTGGTATTGTTTTTCACTATAATTGTGAAGGATGGGCCAGGAAGGGATGTTTTTGATGTAGAAGTTTTCTGGCCTCTGGATAGGAAATGTTAGATGTGTACTTTACCCTCTGTATTTCCTTCTCCTGTCTCCATGTATCACAATCCTAGGAATTGGCTTGGTGTTCCTTTCCATGGCTGACAATAGGGAGTTCTACATTCCTGATGACAATGGTCTCCACACCGATCACATATTTGGCTTTTTGAACATCGGTCTTCACGATTGCCATATCTCAGACACTTATAGCATTGAAGGGGGTTCGGAATGTATATCTCAACCTTCACTTGCAAAAAGCCAACTTTGACCACTCTGGGTACTGTTGGTTTGTTAAAGGTTAGTACAATGCTTTGGTGTCCTGCAGATTGTTGTTACGTTTAATACGTATTCTACGGACTGCAGTGACACCTAAGTTTTTCATTCCTTCAATGATATCTGTGTCGCTGACTCCAGCCAAGTCACGACAGCGAATCACACCTTTGGACGTATTGAGTGTTGTGTGAGCGAATGAGGTCATTGGAATATGAAAGAAAGTTATCATTTTCTTGATATTTTCAGTTTGACCTCGCTGCTCACACTCAGCAAGAAGGCAACCGGATTTGAACTTTTTAACACTTTTTGGTATGCCGATCAATCCTGTTATTGGCTTTTCAATCAAAACAGGAGAAAGTAAGGCAAGTGGTTTTGAGACATCTTTAGATTGTATAACCATGAAACGTGGAAAAGACTCCACACTACATGATTCGTCATCCGAGTCAGTTACAGTTTCCGTTCGTTTGTTTTGATTGTTTTGGAATTATCCATGTTGGTTTGTTTAAAAGGCAGCACCCGCGCTTCCCGCCCACCATGGAGCCCAACAAGAGGACACTTTCAAGTGCCATGGATACACAGATGTTATACTCAGTAGGCAATATCACCTCCCGATTCATCCCGTAAGATATACTCAGTCGGTAAAATTACCTCCCGATTGACCCGTTAAGCCACCGCCTTCTAGGAAGTCTTCTAAGACTTGGGAAAGGGAAAGCTAAAGTCATACACTGTAAGGGCAACGGTGGTATCAACAGAGATACAAGGAGAAAGATAAAGAAAGTAAGCGAGTAAATAAAAACTTTCTAGGGTTCGGCTTGACCAGCCGATTTTGTCTAGGCCAGGCCCATTCCGATCACCCGTCCAGAAGAAGTAGAGGCAAAAGCAGTGTATTGCATCGGAAGGCCTCTGCTCAACTAACAGGATCCTTTCCTCCCCGGACACGGGATGCAACCCACGGCAAACAGGTTGCCTCTACTTAGTCGCCTCTTACGACACGTAGTGAGGACACCTCGGGCCAATTCTACAACCCTGGACCCGCAGGGGGATGTATGTTTATCAATTGTTTTGTACCGTGCGGGGGGGGGGGAGGGTACAAATTGAAAACAAAACTATTTCCTTTCTTATTTGTATGGAATAATGGAACAAAATCATTGACGACATTGACAAGTAATGACTTTCAATTTACGCGCGCACACACTAACATAACTTGAAAAGTAAAGACAAACAATAAAATTAACTGGTAAGAGCTTTATATTGCAGCAATTAAACACTGAAAAAATGCTCAACATTATTCTCTCTCTCTCTCTCTCTGCTTCATGTGGAATCGTGTGTGTATAATATGCAGCAGTATTGCAAACTGAAGTCTAAAATTAAATATATTTGTTATAATATCTCGTTTACTCAACTAACAGGATCCTTTCCTGTTAGTTGAGTACACGAGATATTATAACAAATATATTTAATGCATATGTATTCCGTAGATTATTATCTGTTAAGTATTATTGTTTTATAAAACAATATTGATAATTTGACCGGAAGACTTAAAGTGAGAATGTCGTTGTGCAGCTGTATAACTCTTTTAATTAGAACGGGCAAGATATGTCAGTTTGTTTTCTCAGAGATATATGTGTGTGTGTGTGTGTGTGTGTGTGTGTGTGTGTGAAACAGTATCAAGATAGTTTGTTTAAATTTAGTTTGTTTCCTAAAACCTGTCTTACGTACTATCTAGTTGTTGTTTGAAGTAAAAGGACTTGTTCAAACTATTGTTAAGTTGGGCTGAAATGTCTCTCGAGTTGGGCCGAATTGTCTTTGGGACCAATTGACTATAATCCAGCATAAATGATAAATCTTTCTCATCCCTCTCCCTATTCGATCTCAAGGCCTGAATCCATTTTTTTTTCCCTGGGGAAATTAAACACTTGAATGGCTAAGTTGAATAGAAGGGATAAATGTACGTCATATCCGGTTTGACACGCATAAACCACCGATTGTTTACGGAGATTACCTAATAATCTTTCATTTATAAAAGCGGAATTTAAGTCTAAGTAAACATTTTTATGGTGTGCATGCATCACTAATTAGTTTTGTTTATGAATATCACACGTTTGTATAACAATGTTCGATAGTGACCTTTAAATAAAAATTGCGAATGAAACGTGGAGCGCTGATTACTTTCTCCCTATCACAAATGCTGGAAGATTAGTGGCTCTGGTACCGATCCAAATAAGACATTCTTCCATACAAATTCAATAAAGAAAATATAAATACATCCAATGATTTAGAAAAAAGAAAATCATGTTTCTCGTATCAAATATTTCGTTGTTTTTCTTGGGCTACACAACGTTCCATTCTAGAGAACTAGCTCCTTTTGATTTTAGATGTAACACATTAACATTCTTATGTGCACTTTCATAATGTTCTAATATTAATACTGTTTACAGGCAGATGGCTACAATGTCGAATTGGACTTAAGCGCCATACCAAATACATCTTTCGGATTTAAAATGAAATACGGTACATCACCGTGGAAGATGAAGAGCACGAGAAATTCAATCTCGATTTCTATTAATAAAGAGGATATTTCGGCATGGTGAAAATTATTTTATTTATTAGAATCGTACAGGTGCTTGCATAAGTTTTTATGAGTAAATGCCATATTCGGTATAGTTTGACTTGGTTTACTATGTAATGCTTGTGTATTTTCGAAATTTTCTGACAAGTTCAGACATATTTATATTTACAGGCTGAACTTAAGTCAACAATTGACAGACATTTTAGCAAATGACCAGCACGATGTAGTGAACGAGTTTATGGCCAACATTGATGCTGCATCAACAGTTGCAGCGAATATCTCTTCGTTTGACATTTAGCACCACAAAGATCTTTGACATCAGAAGAAGTAGAAATTCGCAACATTCATTTCAGTAATATTGATGTATATGAAACACATGGGAGTCCATCTTCCATTCAAAAGAATGTGCATTTCATTTTCGACAGGCCCTTTGGAGAAAGGTTCAGGAATTGGGATTACAGGTAAACAACTTTCAGTTCACTCCTCTGAGATGCGACGTTAATATTCATTACTCTAGTTCCCATTTCGTTAGACTTTATATAGCTAGTTCAAAACAATTTTCAAAATGCTGAAAATCACTTATAAATCATACATTTTTGGGAACTTCAATATATTGAGAAGTCAAAATATTAATGCTTTAAAAAAAAAATAAAAAAAAATAAAAAATGTATAATTCTTTCAATTGCTAACGAGGCAAAGAGTCACCTCCTTTCATCCCTACTTTTCTTTTTAATGTTCATCACAAATAATTGCATTTTCTTTTCCAATTGTAGCGGGTCTATCAGGAACACGACAGTATGTATAAACTGCTGCGATAGGTTTTTGCGCCCCCACTATTACCAGTAGACGACATACCACCGTCATTTGCAGTTACAAAGAAGAGTTGATCCAGAGGCTGTGAATGTCCTCTCATTCCTAAGATATGTAGAAGACAAATGGATTCACAATGACATATGGACTGTTGATTCCTGGTCAGTTTATGGGAGAAGCATCCGAACCAATAATGATGTGGAAGGGTGGCATAATCGTCTAAACAGGAGAGCAAGAAAGGGAAATTTGCATTTCTATCTCCTCATAACTTTATTTTATAAGGAAGCCAGATAAACTGTATCTGTAGTTAGTTTGTTGCAAGAGAGGAAGATAAGATGACATCAAAAGAAAAAGGCAACAAAAGTTCAGGGTCGCCTTATCAAGTTATGGGAGAAGTATGGAAACCACCAATTCAGCACGAACACCTTGCTTAAATGCTGTGCCATATTGTATGAAACATGTTGGACATAGCAACATGCCTTGTGCGTTGTCCATTAATGAGTATAGATATATCCATCTTAGTACCAAGTGCATGCCATTCGTTTAAATAAACGATTATGCCTTTGAACTCTTGTGGACTTATTTTAAACAATATCAGAATTGTACATCAGACAAAACAGAAAACATAAACTCATTTATTGCAAATTGCCATCACCGAAATGTAAAATTACCAAGTTGCAAAACTTATACTTAAGTAAATAGTATTTATATTTGTATTTCAAATTCATATATAGTAATTGATGCTTTACTTCAGTAAATCTTGAAAATTTTAAATCGACTAGAGAAGATATTCAGGTAAAGTAAATGCACTCCAAAAGATTCTGATGTATTCAGTATGCAGTCTTATCTTTATTATTTTTAGCAGGCTTTGTATGCTTCTTGAGATAAATAAATTAAAAAAGATAAGAAAATCATAGTAACTGTTTAGAAGTATACTGTTGCACATCATAATTTGACAGTTCTACTCTGTCATGATATGTAATTTTGATTTGAGATGTGTGTCCATTTAAACATGCAAATACATGCTTAATATTTCGAAAATAAACATCTGAAACCAGCTTTTATATCTCTTTACTGTTAATTACAATTTTCATTCCTCGCCCCTCATTCATATCGATGACTGAAAGTAAAGCGTCACTCGAGGGTGTAAAAAATCGAGACAATGAAACACTATTTTGGGGATAACTAAATACAAAGTGTAAATTTTCAAACTTGAAAATAATGCAATCTGGGGTTAAGTGTTTCCTATAGAGCAAAAATGTACACCTATATTCTAGTCACGTTTACTTTTTAAAAATGTTTTTCGATTTCCTTTCTTTTCACTTTTCCTTCAAATAATCGACGGAGAATTATTGTCGCATACGGTTTCATCGAATAATACCTTGATATCATCTTTAATATCAGACATCCCGAAGATTTTATCTTTCCATATAATTTTAACGGGATAAATTTACCATCCGGAGTGATATTACAATCGGAACAGCTACAGCATCGACTATGTCAGCTTGTATTGCTCTCCAAAGCTGAGAACTCTTATAATTTGGAATATCTCCTTTGTATATTCGTGTAATTTATCAGCCGCGCACTTAGATATCTTATCCCGACGATATTAAGAGTACCAGCAGCGCCGGTTATAATGGCAACACCAATTCCTATTACAGGTGCTATTATGCATGTAGCTGATAACACTCCAATTATAGTTACTGTTCCAGCGACTACAGCGGATGCAGAGTATACAATTATGTCAGTAAAAACGATACGTCTGCGGTATTTTTTTTTCTCTATACTCATCAAGGATATTTTTCAGTTGGGTCTGCAACAAACATGCTTGCTCGAAACTGAAACGTTGAACGACAATCGATTGGTTCGTTATATAAATTGGTAATAATTTAAGTAGGTGGTAGTTTAGCGATGAATTCAATATACCAATAGTACAACACGGCGAGGCCTTCTCCTTCGGGTTCCACCACAAATGTTTCCTCGTCGTTTTGCTTCAATATCACTAACATGGATCCAGAAGATCCGCTTGACGGAGTCAGGACTGGTGAACTCCTTGAAATTGTGACATTGTAAATGTTGTAGCGCCGAGTACTGAGAATCGTTATATGCTGTTAACCGTAGTGGTATGTTTGATGGATTTATTGAGTGGTGTCCATAATGCTGATCCAGACACTACTGCTTATACTACATCATCGGTACTTATTTATGTCAGAGTTTCATGTTGATGACTGCTGGACTCCAACAAATTCATTGATGGCCCTATTTGTGTTTCTACTATTTTTATGATATCAATAAAGATATCAATCATAATCTGAACCATTTATATTCCATTTTTGTGCCACCATTATGAGATCATTTCAATAGTCATTGACTCGGTTTCTTACTATCAATTGAAGCAGCAGTAGAGCTGAACAGACCACTTGGCTGAGACCTTATTTATAAAAAATAAAGGTTCCTATAGGGGCTGAAAAAAAGGTCAATAACATAAACCGAACCTCCTAACTTTTATTATTACCATATAGTTTGAAAAACGGATAATAAATCGTTTGGGTTAGCTCATTTCCATTACTTTTTGTTGACGTATTTTTTTTCAGATTTTTATGCGATTCGTTTACTCGCGGGTCACTCAATTTTTGTCGTTCAGCTCTACTGCTGCTATGAATTAAACAGCCATTATAGATATTATCAATAATGAGTATTGAAGAACCACACTCGGCTAAATTAGCTCGAGAGCGACTAGAGGCAATGAAAAAATATCTACCTGTTCGTGATTCTGTTAAGCAACAACTACAATCGCGTCAGGAATCTCAAGTTAAATTTGAAGAGGATACAAAAAAATTATTTAAACCTATCACTGAGACCACTAAAGGTATTCTACCTGTGTTAGAGAAAACCGCTGAAGCAACTGGAAAAATAGCAAGAAGAACAAAAAAGACAAAAGAAATTTTACGTGAACTTCCAGCCGAAATAGCTGCTGCGATGCCAGTCCAGGAAATACCTGAGGATGAAAATCAACCTGAAGGTGCTGAAATAGGTGATATAAAGGAACGTCTACCAGAACAAGAAGAAAGAATTAATATGAATAACAAATTTATCGAAGGTGCTATTGATTATATTAAAAATATTAAAAATCCAGGAGATTTAGCTGTGATTGCTGTGAAAAGTTTCAATGATCGAAAACATTATTTAAAATCTGAATATGCTGATAAACCTATAAGTCGTAATAATTGGTACAAATGGATATTTCGCATACACTATGACGTTGATCAGGCTAGAAATAGTGATCCAAAATTTATTGAGTTTTTTCATACAATAGATAATTATATTACCTTCATGCAATTACCGCCAGAACAACAACAAATACAACAATATCAACAACAATATCAACAACAACAATATCAACAACAACAAGAACAACAAAAACAACAATATCAACAACAACAAGAACAACAAAAACAACAAGAACGACAAAAAAAGAAACAAGAACAACAACAAAGACAACAACAAAAACAACAAAAAACACCAAAAACATTTGAGCAATCACTTCGTGATTATCCAGAATTACCAAAGACACCATCGAAACCAATTAAAAAAACACCACCGAAACCAATTGAGGAGGAAGAAGAAGAATATATTCCGTCAGACACCTCTCCTGGCGCAACTGGAAGTGGTTTAGGGAGTGGTTTTATTACTTGTCCCAATAACGTTCTTGCTGATGTCGATCGACTAGAAATCCTCATTGGAGGAAAACGAGCTGGTAATAATTCTCCAGAAATCATTAATGAAGCAGCTGATATTTGCAAACGATTATTTACAGGCGGTATCATGGATATTAATGTATATCGGTCTCTCATTAACGAAATCGCCGATGAGTATCATAGTGACTAAGTATGTAATTAGTGATAAAGTCACTTAATAATAAAATGATCATACACAATACTCGTGGACCTACCATGGTCAGGGTAATAAACTCTCGATTACCAGTATACAAAACGACCTACGGAGATGGATTAGGGGATGTTGTTCAGGGTTTGTTTAGAAGGATAGCTCCAAAAGCAATACCGATTGCAAAGCAACTAGGAATGAAAGCTATTGATGTTGTTCGTGAAAAAGGTATAAGCGCTGTTGGTAATCTCGCTAGTAAAGCGTTTTCAGCGATCAAAGATAGACTATCACGATTAATACGCAGACCACAAGCGACCCGACCTCAACCTGTGAAATTGGCCAGCACTGAAGTGATGCCAGCAAATGTCAGTAAAATAATAAATCAAGCCGCTAATCAAAAACTAGCGGAGTTAGCTGATATCCCGATGTCGGAAAAGGAAAAAATATAACCGCTAGTCTGATAGCAGGAAGTGGTCTTCGAGTTAGACGAAGACGATAATAATAAAGATGTTTAAGCGCATATCTGACCCCGCGTTTGACATGGACGCACCAGTTCTCAAAGATGAGTCTGTGCGCGATTATCAGTATTATTCTTACGACGCACGAATTCCAGATCAGCGTGGACGAATCGAACTACAGGTTCAGGATACAAGTAGATATTTCCTACCCGCTGAAGCATTTATTGAAGTCGAAGGTGAAATTATAAATAACGCTAATCCTGCAGCACCAGTAGCATACGCCGCTGATATTATGGTTGGTTTTGTTAATAATGGTATTATGGCGTTATTTGACAGCGCTACGTACATGATTGACGGAAAAAATATTGAATCAATTCAGAAAGACGTCGATGTTGCCACAACAATACTTGGTCTTGCGAGATACAGCGACGATTATTCAAGATCAGCTGGTTCATAAATGATGTTCTCAAAAGATGCTTCTAACCACTCTGATAACAATCAATACAACATGAGACGACCAAGAAACTTCGCCAATAACCTTGACGCTGATGTATGGCCGGTGGTTCATGGTTCTAATCCAAATTTCAACTTAGGATTTGCAGCACGTAGAGCAATGTTGAGTGGTGGAAGAAGAGCATTTTCATGTGCAATTCCACTGTCACATATTTTTGGATTCTGTAGAAATATCAGAAAAGTCATTTTCGGAGCCAAACATACGGTTGTACTTGTACGAAAAGGCAATGATAATGATGCAATCTGGCGACCCGCTGGTGTTGGTGATGGTATAGTAATACTAACAAAACTTTCACTGTGGATGCCAGTGATGACTCCGTCAATATCTGAAGAAGACCGGTTGTTATCTTTTATGAGTCAAGGCGGTAAATCAACGTTGTCATGGTTAACAATGACCACAGATGTTGTTCAGAGTGCAATTGATAGTTTATTTACATGGCAGATAGCTTCTCAGCAGGGTGTTTCTGCACCAAGACATATATTTATTGCGTTTCAAAATGCTGTACGAGTAAACGATCAAGCACATAGTCACATGATATTTGATAAACTCGGTGTTTCTGAGGTTTCATTAAGGATAAATGGACATCAAGAACCATCCGAGGATATATTACTGAATTTCGATCAAAACCATGTAGCACGGGCTTATCATCGATTAATGTCGTTCATGGGACGTGATCAAAATGTTGATACTGGTTTACAAATATCGCAGTTAGATTTTACATCGCTGTATCCGATTTATTACTTTTCTCTAGAACATTTAGATTTAACAAGACAATCTGTTGTAGATATTCATCTTCGAGCTCGTGTGGTAACAGGAGTTATTGTTAATTACAGAGCAATTGCTGTTATACTCAGCGATAAATCGATGTTACTCGAAGGTGTTGGTGGACGAATGAGAGTTATTGATGCTCCAGTAGAAAACATGTAATTAGATCGTTCATAATATTAATAATGTCATATCATCACGTTAGTGTGAGTCTGACTCCTGGTCAGATTAAAAAGCTGCAATCAGCATCAAAAAATAACTATGGAATAAAAATATCGCTAAAGCGAGAACAGATGACCGGTGCAAATAAACTATCGTTGACCGAGCGTCAGTTCAAAAACTTCAATGATGCTAAAAAATCAAATAAAGGCGTCAAACTTAATCTTTCTGCGGGCGCCATCAAAGACATCGCTAAATCGGGTGGTATATTTCCACTTCTCGCAGCTATACCAGCTTTAATAGCAGCTGCAGCCCCAGCTGTTGCAAAAGCAGTTGCATTAGGTACTGTTGGAACAGCTGCTGGAATGGTGTTAAAGAAAGTAACCGGACAAGGAATCAAAAAAAAGGGAAGAGGTTTAAGATTACCAGGAACCCCACATTCATGGTACGGAAAAGGCCTAAGATTACCAGGGACCCCGTATTCATACGGAAAGAGTTTAAGACTTCCCGGGACAGTTTACTAATATCACCTATGTCCAATTTTGATTTACTTAATGCTGCTAAGCAATTAAAAATAAAAAATTTCAGAGGTGTTTTTATGCGCGATCAATTACCAAAAAAACCAAACAATATTGAAACCGGTATCATTATTCTCGATAAAACTCTGGCCCAGGCACGCACTGGGTAGGATATGCAATTGATCCACGTGGAATTATTTATTTCGATTCGTATGGATTAGCACCACCAAAAGAATTTTTAGAGTACGTTACCGGTGATATTCCAATCTGGTATTCAACGCTACCAACACAAAAAATAACTGATCCTCCAATATGCGGTCGTGAAACCCTCGCTGTGCTTGATGCTATATCAAACTCAACAGCACCGCCTCATAAAGTCGTGCACGCGTTCACTACACTACGTCATAACACTTAAACTGATATCAGTAAATATAATGGTAGATATTTATGGAAGATCTACTCGCAAAGATAAGGAGAAGGTCGATTTATCTAAATATGCAACTCTTGATCAGCTCAGAAATGAAATCGATGATTTATTAAATATCACAAGTGTGGATCAAAATGAAGTCGTCGTTTTTCAGGACAAACAAGGACGATTAAAAACGAGTAACATACAACTACCAGATGTACTTATACGAATTCCCAACGCGGTTGTTAATAATATCGTTACTTTCACTGATCAAAGTAAAATACAGGATTCCGGTAAATCGGTTAACGATTATGTTAAGAAAACTGGTGATGTATTTACCGGTGACATTATTATGTCAAGAAGAAAAATTACGTATTTTGGAGATCCAATCGCAGATACAGACCCAGCAACAAAAAAATACGTCGATGATCAAGAATCCAAATACGTGTCAGTGCGCGGAGGTATAATGCGTGCATTTCTCGACATGAATAATAATGGTATTAATAATCTCAGAACACCAGAAACAGAATTTGACGCTGCAACGAAGAAATACGTCGACGATAAGGAAATTCCAATAACGACTTCGTTAACGACAATCAATGATGGAATTGCTACATTTAGAACTGAATATATTAATCATGTACAAACATTTCTAAATTTTCGTAGAAATGTAAACAGAGTTATTAACGAATTTGTTGGAACTCCACCAACTGTTATTATTAATCTCGCTGACATTAACATGAAAATCAACGATATTGTTAGTGGAATTCCTAATATCATTGAAAAAACAAATCTAGTAACAAAGTTACTTGCTGGAATGCCTCACAAGCAGATCTTCAACGTCGTATACACAGTAGCATCAGGATTAGGAGTATGGACACTGCAAGATAATAATCTCAAACACACCGCAGAAATTACTGGCGTATACAGGCTGTCTATATTTAGCATAGAAAAATTTAGTATATTTACTACATTTCCATGGCGTCATTCAATCGATACTTTTTCTGGAGTTGTATCCGTCATAATAAATAAAGATGCGGAAGAAACATTTCTGCTGGAAGCATCTGATAAAAATTTAACCAGAGCGTTATACTGGTGGTGCTTGGAATTTGTGTGTGAAACTCCTCAATTAGTTACCTAGATAAGTATAATGAATCAAGAGTCATTTATCGATGTTCAACGTCACAGATACGCTCAAGTATGTGAGTGTCAAACTAAACTAAAAAATATCATCGAAGATTACACGATAAAGATAAAAAAATGTCGTCGTCGCATGGTCGTTATTGATATAATGGTATACTCGGTTTCTGCTGTTATTGCTGGAACTGGATTATTACTATCAACAATAACGATGACAGCGCCTGCAGTTGTAACAATTATAGTTTCCACGGCAACAACATGCGCAGGTATTTTCAGCATTATCGCTAAGAAAATATCTACGTGTACAAATGATAAACTAAACGAGTACATAATGAAATTGCACACAGCAACAACCGCCTACACTAAATTATGTTCGTATCTTTCAGCGTATCTCAGTGATGGTAAAATATCCGATGAGGAGTTCGTAACGATAATGAAAACCTACGATGAAGCATTCATAATCGCTAGTGACAATAACGGAAAAGATGGAGAATTAAATAATAACGATAATAATAATGTCATCGTTAGAATTACTTCAGCAGATCGTAGCTAATACAACACCGTCAAAAACTACTATGATATCATTAAGTTCAACCAATCCTGAATTTAGCGTTAATTTTCCGACTGCAATTCCAGCAAAAGAAATAGCGCTAGCACGATTACGAATTGATCATAGCTGGCCTAATATTAGGTCAAACCCGTTTGGTGGACAACAACCAAATAATTCACTGATATTTGCGAATAAAAATAAACCAGATGGAACACCTGATTGGCAAGTTGTTGGAATTTCAACGGGCAGTTATCAAATAGAACAGATTAATGATGAGTTCCAACGCAGAATTAAATCTATCACAGGGAAAGAATCTAAAATAGCGATTACTGTTTATGAACCAACATTATCAGCGGTGATTGAAATAAATTCTCCTGATTACCTCGTAGATATTTATCAAAGTTCGATTAGATCTGTGTTAGGATGGCCTGAAGTTGCACCTGTTTATAATGGAGTTTCAGAACCAACTAAAAATGAGTTTAAAACGAGTGAAGAAAAATTCATTAAAAATCCAGAATATCGAGAAAAATATCCATGGAATTATATAGTATTTGAATCTGATCCAAACGACGATATATACTACTTTACCGATTTTGACAGTAAAAGGATCCCCAAGATGACTAGATCAGCATTTGTTATTATCCTGGTACCAGGGGTTATGTTTGGGGATATTCGACATACTGTTGATGAAAAATTTTTTAAAGAATTTTTAAATACTTTTAAACCTGAATACGATAAAACTTTTAATGATTTAAGAAATTTACTTATTTCATTATCTCAACATTATGATCATAATGTCAAGCAGCTATAATCGAGTCAATAAAACATTTAAATGGTATCTTATTCGATTTATACATCGCCAATCGAAGTATTATAAACATTGCAACTGAACTCGATGAAAATCCTTACACAGATCAAGAGCGTAAACAGTTATTTTTTGATCATTATAAAATAACAGAAAAAGATTTACAAACATTTGTTATACCAGATTTAAATAACGCTGAAATGAAGAAATCATTAAATGATCTTATTGAAGAATATTATCCGGGAGTAATTGAATCGTGGAAAAAAATAGCCCCACCACCGGTTATACTAAAACACAATAACAATCCCTTTTGGTGCCGGACGTCATATATCGCCGGGCATTGTAAATATAACATCAGTTATTGCAGTCAATCTGGTATGCGATGTTATTGAAGGTAGCTATCAGGTAGATCTTTCTAAGTCTAGCCAGGCCCAGCAAGGGTACATATTATACAGTTTCAGCCCATTGGTCCCTCCCGGTTGGTTAATTGTATCAGAGCCAATTACCCCCGTGTACCTGCGAGTTCATAATCCGTTATTATCAAGAATACACTTTAAACTCACAGACCAAAGCAATCGTATTCTGGACACAAAAAACGAAGAACTGAATATAAACCTGTATGTACGCTCATAGAGCGTTATCATAATACGTTTTTATCATAACAAAAAAAAATATCCGGATGTCTATAATACTGTATTCTTTGTTTACATAAAATCCGTGCATAATCGAAATCTATTATCTAGAAGGCTGTGGCTGCATATTGATTATTCCATATAACGGCTGTGCGTAAAGTTATTTTAAGAACATCCGCTATATGAATAAATCAATATCCGCTGTTACGGCTTACGCATAGACTCAGTGTTATACAGAATTATATATATTTTTTGGAAACTAGAAATATAAAATTCCATTTTATACAGAAAACTGTGGTTTTTTGTTAAGAACATTATAGTTTTTAGGAAATAGGCTATTGGTAAACACATACTAACTTTTTCAATATGTATTTATAACAAGGTCCGATAGCTCAGTTGATGGCGCGTAGAAACTCTCATCCGGAGGGTCATGGTTCGAAACCCGAGAAAGACAAATTGTCTGCGGAAGGCGATTTTAGGCCAGGATTTATAATCTATTGGGGGCTCCAGCCCCCCCCCCGTCTTTGAGTACACCAATCCACTACGTCAACACGTGGTTGATTCACTTTTGTGAATCACCCATTGGTTGATCATTGGGAGTTGGTGTGCTTAAAGACGGCATTTCATCATCATCATCATCATATCATCTCATCAAAAATATACAGCGGGGGGTGATATGAGGTCGTGACCTTGTGACTTCACTAAAGGGGTACCCTACACAAGGGCCATTCCAAAAGACACAATCGCAAAACTAAAAATAAACCTAATGAGATTCCAGGTCACAAAGACCAATCAGCCTTTGAGTTCTTAGAGTTTCGGCTACGGATATTTAGGAATTCTTGTAAGGCAATAAACAGAATCTGATTGGTCACTAAAATAATACCTACACTTGTATAAACAACCCTCTGAGTTCCTAGAGTTTCGGTTATGGATATTTAGGAATTCTTTCGGGGGTAAACTAATAACACGTATAGACAACCCTCTGAGCCTCTAAAGTTTCGGTTACGGATATTTAGGGGTCTCTTGGGGGGTAAATGTCTAAACAAGGATTCGGAACCTCATTAGGTTTATCTGATACAATTATGGAATGGTAGACCGAATATCACCCCGCGCTGTATATTTTTGTTTATTTTTATATTAAATAAACACTTATTATATAATGAATTTTGAAAATATCAATGTCATTGTTTCTGCGATTAAAAAATTACAACATAACGGTATCAATGTATCTGATAATCTTAATGCTGAAAAGATTCTATGTGATTTTGACTCATTACAACAACGAAAGAACGAGAACAGATTTATGCTATCCGCTGATTACAGGTTTATGAAAGTTATCCAGCAAGGAATGTTAAAGTCACTGGCAACTGTCAGTGATGATCAAGTAAAATTGTTTGTGCCTCTCTCAAACGCTATTGACAAAATCAAGCTAGAATTATCTCATGGATACGAACAGAAAAAGATCATGAACTTTCTTATAAGACAATTAAGAGAACATTGTGAAAATACTAGTGAAAATGACAGCGATAATGATGGACCCCTGACTGTAATTATGGCTAAACAAAATCCTTGGGAAAACTAACATTCTGCTTAGTATAATGCAGCTTACACATATTGACAAGTATGGACAATCAGGATAGCTTTTGACATTAACTCGTATAAACGGATAACTACGATCATTATGCTTGACGGAGAGCTAAATCATTTGGTAACATTAAAAATACGGTAGACTAAACGTATTGAAACCTAATTTTTGTGTAAATCTTTTGGAAAAAGTAGATCTTGTAACCCCGTCTGCCAGGTGTTGTACCGATTGTGGTACTATGTCAAAATATTTGGCAGCAGAATTAATTGACTCGAACACAATTTCTTCACCATCTGCATTCACTGATTTAATAGGTTTTACAGTATGTCCTGCGCGACCTGTTTTCCCAAATTTACAGTTTTCACTTTGCGTGATAATACGTAGATTTCCAAGTGAATTGTCGAGTTTATCGCCGTTGATGTGATCCACCACATACCCATCTTTGATCAATCCAAAATAACACTCGATCACAAATCTATGTGATAAATAATGTTTATTTCCTTTGGTATTAAACGCAAGATAACCAGTATTGGTAACACTACCGACTGGTTTTTTCAGCCTGCAATTCCTGATGATGCCATTACGAGATGCTTCATAATTGGTAAGGATTGGATGTGACACAAACTCATTTTGTTCCATTTATATATAATATTTATTTGTCTAAATCATTGTTTTTTGAAAATCTAGCCAAATAATCTTCTTCGGTCTTTATAGGAGAGTCAGCGTTATATTTTTTATCGTAATATCGTTTCAACTCTCTGTACTTTTTACCACCGCATTGCGCACACAGTTGAGTCTTTCCTCGCACTCCAGCACTACACACGATACACGGTTTTGGTCCTAGACTCCCATTTCTGACGCATTGCATATGATAACTACAGTATTCATTCACACATGTTCTGTTACACAGAGACGTATAACCGATTTTTAACCAGTGACAATGATTTGGTTGAATCATATACAAAAGATTAATGTTCAATTAAATATATACTTGCCTTAATTATAATATGGAAAAATTATCCGCGATTGAACCCTACGCAACCAGATTCGATCTTGACAGACTACCTGAGTATAAACTTAGTATTTCGATGCAAGATCTAGCTTTAACGAATGTGGATATAACTAAACGTATCCGTGAGGCTAAGAAGGAATTTCGTGACGATGGTGCAGTTCATACGTGGTCAACATTCAGGATAGGACATATCGTTAATATGATGAATGACAAACGAGGAAAAGTAATTATTAATCATCTTGATAATCAAAAATATTTCATTTTAATAAAATTTATTGTAGAGACAGATGACGATATCTGGATTATTCGTGATAAGCGTGATCCAGTCCGTGTGCAGTCGGGGTGTAATATTGTTCTCTTAAATAACAGATCTAAACCAGGAATACTAACTGGCATAGATAAGCCGTATTATGAGAAATCGTACCCTGTAACTGCGGTTGTCTATGGAATATTTCCGCTGAATGATAAACCTAATGCTGCAGATCTCAAGCCAATGAAAATATCAAGAATAAACTGTGTAGCTGAGCGGGTTACAGAACATTTTACGAACGCGATACGTGGTAATGGTTTAACTGATTTAAGACTTAAAAAAATAAATGACTGGGCAGAATCAGTTAAAGATACCGGAGCGTCTATCAAAGATGTCGCTGAGCTAGAGAAAAAATTAAGATTTCCAATAGCAGTGAAAACGTTAACCGGAGAGATTTTATACAAACCGAAATATACAAAAAATGGAACTCCGATAGATATTATTGATCATAACGCGCACGCATGGACTGCTGCTGTAACGATATTTCCACGAGATAGAACGGTTAAATTTTATGACGGTGATATCTTTGATTTTATTAAAAATATTAGTAAAACCGATCCTGTTTCTGTTTGGTTATTTCAGAGTTCTGAGTATAATCATTATGATCAATTTGTACGGCCTAACGGTGATATTTATCGTACAGAATCTCTCCATGAGGAAATGGAACATCTTGCGCAACGCCTTTGGCGTGAATATACCCCTGATGATGTCATAGTTAGACAATTATTGAATAACTGTTTTAATGTTCCGTCAGTCGCTGCTCATTTCGCTCAGGAGAGAAATTCATGGAAAACAACACGATCGGAATTTCTTGAAGATGTCAAGAAAAGTTGTATAGAATATGGACACGGTGGATTATGGAACACCAAATACGATTACAATGATGTTATCTCGGTTGATATGGTAGCGTGTTATCCTGGGAGTTTTCTTGGATATGGAGAATGTTCTAGATACTTTAAGAAATTCGGACATCCTAAACATGACATGACCAAGGTTGCGATAAACGGATCCTTACCAGATTTTGACTTAACAGGATTTGCTCACGTAGAATCATTCGAGTTTAGAGAAGATCTCCATGCGATTACTTATACTTGGTTCGGAAAACATTTTTCAGAGCGACGTTGGGTTCCGATAGTACTATTGCGATATATGCTTGATGCTGAATTTTTAATATCGTTGAGAGTAACTGAAGCGATTATATCGTATAGTTCACAGAAGCAAGTTTGGTTACCAGAACCGGACAGATTTAATATCGATGATACCAGGAAAGAATTCCCTGATATTGATGAAGATCATGTCATTAAAATAAATAAATGCAGGAACGAGCATGATGAAAAATTTGCAAAAGATCTTGGTAGAAAGATAATCGGTAAGTTTACTCAAGGAGGATCACATGATCATAAACGAACGTGTACAAGATTGATTATGGACGATGCTGAACTAGATTTTATAATCGCTGATACGATGGAGAAAAATACGTTTATAAACAGATGTAATGCTTATTTATCAGATGGAACAAAACTAGGTACCATTGTGAGCTATACTGATGGCAAGTCACCGCAGTTTACTCATTTAAGATCTTCGATGTTAGCGTACGTTTCGATAAATCTACTATCGATGATAAATAAATTTCCTCGTTACGCTGTCAGAGTCGCTACGGATTCATTTTATGTACACAAAAAATATAAAGATTTATTAAAACCCGGTAATGGTGAATGGGGAACATGGAGAATAAACAAGAAAATATACTTAGTTATTCTGAATCTGCCGATGTTGAAATTGCGGAGACATATTACAAAAATAATAATCAAATATCAAAGTCATCTGCACCATCTGTGTATGATCCTGTATCTAGACATAAAACCGTTTATCTTAATGGGGTGTGGTGGTTCAGGTAAAACAACTCGTGCGATTAATTTATTTATAAATAATATATCAGATATGATTGTTTTAACACCGACGCACAAACTTGCTAGAGAAATAAAGCAACGAGGAGTAAAATCGTGTTCTTATCATAGTTTCTTTAGATGGTGCGGAGATACATGGACTCCATCGCGGATGGGTGAAAAATATATACCTAAAATCATTATATGGGACGTGATATGCACGGTGTCGTTAGAAACACTAAAAACATTTCTTGAATGGTTATTGACAAAGAATACTGCTGTGATTATGTGTGGCGATAATGGTCAACCACCACCCTTTGTTCGACAGTCTCCACATGAATGGCTAAAGAATAATGTAGATTATTACGAAGAAATAAATGATGACCATAGAGCTATTGATGAGCCGCTAAAGGAGCTTAAAAGATTAATCAAATTACAGCCAGATCAAATACAATGCGAGATACTGCGTAAAGTAATTCCAGAGACAACTATAAATGATTTTTGGATTTTATGGAGACCTGCTGATTTGATAGTCGCGAGTAGAAAGATAGTTCGTGATGAACTACAAAAGAAATTATTTACGTTACATAAAGAAACGTTTCCGGATCTACATGTACCTTTGTGTTATCGCCCAGCAGATACTCGACGACAGAATATTGAAGTTGAAATACCAGGTGGCGATGCTGAAAATGTCCGAGTACAAAATCTTGTCTTGAATGATATCGTGTTGGTTGTTGTTGATGTTGTTGAGAGCGCGTTGAACATGGATAAATCGCCATGGACATTAGGATACGCTATAACAATTCACTCGTCGCAGGGATTAACTATAACTGATACTAGAATCTGGATTGTAGATGATCGTATTGAATGGTCAAATTTAGTCTATCTCGCCGTATCTCGAGTCAGGAGAATATCGCAACTGCGTAGGGTTATTGTAGATTACGTAATAACTGAAGAAATCACTAACAATATCGATATCAATAAAAAATTAGTCAGCTATAAACAGTGTGACAAAAAATATAAGCGTGACTTTGATCTTGATGCTGAATTTATTATAACACTAAAACAACTACAAAATAATCATTGCGCAAGTTGCAACTGTAATATGTCATGGCAGCATTCAAATAATAATCCAAGACAATTTACCGTAGACAGAATTAATAGTGATCTCGGTCATACACGTGATAATGTGATGTTGACCTGTCTTGAGTGTAATCGACGTCGAGGATCTGGACGTTTACAAAATTGAGCTTGGTGGTAATTGCGTATCCTCAGGAATTACTTGCAATTGTTCACGTACAAATCCACGTTGAGGGGCTGTAGAATCTAGTCTGTATATTGAAGGTCTACCAGTGGATCTTACCACGCTAGAAATTTTATGTGTAGTCACGCTCCAGATAGGATCGGTTGCTCTTTTTTTACCACCTTCAAGTTCGCCAGGTTCATATAAATATCTAACTGTAACATTACCTAATACTGGTTGAGAGAAAGATTCACGTCGTATTGGTATATATTTTTTTTTTGATCGCATTAGAAGGTTTCATGGAAGTTGCACGAGTAATTTCATTATTCAACGCAGCTATCACACTCGGTAATCTTGCAACCCATTCACGAGATCTATCTTTGAGGTCAGTAGATATTTCCTTTGCATATTGGTATCCAAATAACCGCTCAGCAAGTGTTCGATTAAATCGTTCAACGATTGCTTGATCACGATGAATTTCAGTATGTCCTCGTCTGATTTTAACATTATGTTTCTTCATCAACGATGATACTACTCCAAGAAATTCTTTACCGGGATCAACTTGTAATAACCGTGGCCATCGTAGACCGCCACGTTGATAAATGCGCTCAACGCAGATGCAACTTCAGATGCTGTCTTTGTTGATAATGGCTCCGCTTCTTTATATCTACTCGCAACATCAACGACAGTTAACGCGTATTTGTACGTGCGTGATTTTCGTCCACGTGTTTTAATGGTATCGTGTGGTAAAAACAAAATATCTGCTTGATGAACTTCATTAGGAACGCTAACATCAAAATGCGCATACTGAATTCTTTTAGGTGGACTTAGGAAGATTTGCCATATTGCCTGTCGTGCTAACCATGACGCAGCAACATTACGTGAAACTTTTGCTGCTTCAGCGAGTTTACTAATCGCTGCTTTACCTCTCCAGAATCCTCTCGGGAAATAATAAACAGATTCCATTATGATAGTTATATAATTAATTGCCAGCCCCTAGCACTAGTTTACCTTTCATAGCAGTTTTTACTAGAAAACTAGCGAGAGATTCTCTGAGAGATTTATTAGGTATAGAATTTAACGCGTGAATCAATTTTACATCTGCGAGATGTCGTTGTTGCAAATCCTTACTTTTATACGCGACATCATGAACGTGACACGCTTGATCAATCTTATTTACTGGATACTCTCCTGGTTTTGGTTGAGCTTGGTTATCGAGTCTGATATCAAGTCGAGTTCCTGGACCACAATAATTATATCCGGGTAAATGTTTCTCACCGGGATATTTAGCCCATGGAGTTCCTGGTAATTTTCCTAACGAAGCAGCGATATCACCCCCACCTGTCTTTGTTGGAATAAATTTATATTTCTTGGTGCCACATTTCACACACTTGCCTGTAAGTGCTCGTCTTTTATTTTTTGTTGTTATTGTTGTTAATTCAGTAGTAGGTGTAGATGCTCTGCATCGAACACAATATGGACTCATATTATTAATAATATGGATATAATTGACTTTTCAGCGACACGAAAACAAGAACCAGTAAAGCACCATCCAGCGCTTCCGAATTCTATCAGAATGATTATAATAGGCCCATCTGGAAGTGGGAAAACGCAATTACTGCTTAATCTAATAATGCGATGGCTGAAGTGGGATAAATTGTATTTGATAGCGCCATCTGTAGATGATCAGCGATGTTACGAAGTACTTAAAGATTTTAATGAAAACGCAAAATTGTTACATGAAGACAATGTCATAGACTTTACTACTGATATTGATGAAGCGCCATCCGTAAATGATCTAGATGGATTCATTAATAATTTAGTAGTGTATGATGATGTTATGCTGGACAAACAATCAAATCCAGCTAGAATATTTTCACGAGGTAGACATAAAAACACAGACGTGGTTTATGTTACACAGCGTTATACACAAATTCCAAAAGTGATCAGGGATAATTGTAACGTTTTAGTTGTATTTAATGGCGTAGATAATCATACGCTGCAGAATATTTATTATACTTGGTGTTCTGGGGACATGGACATGAACAAATTTAAAAATTTCTTTTCAAAAGCACAAGCTGCTCCTTTGGTTTTGTAACAATAAATTTACATGATCCGAGGTCAAGATATCGTAACGGACTTGATACAATTTTTGGATAAAAACCATAGCAGCAGAGAGGGTGGACGACAAAAATTAAGTGACCAGCACGTGAAAAAATCAGAAAAAATCTGGTCAATTAGAGAAGTTTTTATTATTAAGACAAAAACTTTTTTTTCAACCTTCGTAAGAACCCTTAATTTCAAAAAATAAGGTCTCTACAGTTAAGCCAAAAAAGTTGTAGGGTCCACCCTCTCTGCTGCTGCATCAGTACTCGCATGGGCACAATCTTTGGACATGTGAAAGGAAATGTATCACAGGCACAATCTTTGAAAATGAGTGTAGTATTTAGTGCTGACCGATCAATATTTGCATGCAGACTTTGTATTTTTTAGTCTAGTGTGACTCGATCTTGCATAACGATGTGTTAGCTTCTGCTTTTCGAGTGCTATTCAATTTTGAAAGAAAAAGTAAGGCTTTATCAAGAAATACATTATTGTTGGTGTACCTATATCTCAATCTAAATTGTACATTTCTGGTCCTTATACAAGAGCCAGTCAAAATGGATACACACCATCTGAAGCCAACTCAAATTATTGGCTGGTGGAAGTGCTAGCAAACATTTGAGAGACCTAAAATTATTATTCCAAGATTATGAGTGCTTAAAATTGTACGGAACATATGGATATGTATATAATACATCACAGAATACTAATTCAAAATGGTGTATTTTCGCATTTTCTTAATATAGGGAGGATGCATGAGCATTTATTCCTATCATAAGCCTAACTACAAGTATGAGATTTTGCCTTTACATGCTAAGTGTGTGCGGTGGCCGAGACAGTTAAAGCAATATACTGCTAATCGGAATATTGCCGGATTTAGTGACACTGGAGAAAACAAATAATATTTTTCTTAATATCTGAGGAGACATCGAAGCTTGAGTTCGTTATATGTGAAAAATAAAAGTTAATTTGATGATGTAAGGTCGACGTCAATTACATGTACGAGGCACGCATGGCTCTTTTGAGACTTACCGGCTTATCTAAATGATGCGACTAGTTTTATTATCATAAGATCAAACCGCAGTATGGCGACAACATGAAGATACTGTACATGGACTCTGATTCGTTGTTAATGCGTATAAGAATCAATTATGTGTACGCAAGCATGGGTGATGCATCGCTGGTAAATGTGTCTGACAACAACGAGTATCCGAAAGATCATCTACCGTTTAGCAACAAACATAAAAGTTGTTAGTAAGTTCAAAGATAAGCGCTCGGATAAGCCTGTCGAGGAGGACTATGTGGGACTGCGCTCAAAATATATCCTATCGTGGCTGAATCCGGATGGCGAAAGGTGTCTCAATCGTGATTGTGTAAAAGAATCATCGGCACGATACATATGTGGAATGTTTTCGTGTACTAGGCGAATTCGCACACACGCCATATCTTATCCAGTCATAGAACCTATGCGATAAGAAAAATTAGAAAAGATTTGAGAACCATTCCTTAGCAAACCTGCACCCAAACAACGATTTTCTGCGCTCATATCGAAACAACGGCCTGCTACCCAACTCCAATTTCACACACAGAAAGAAGAACCCGAATAAGAACGAAAGAGGGGGATATAGCAACAAAAAAAGAAATGACAAGGTATTGGTTGGCTGTATGACCCTCATGACCTAGCAGAACAATTTTAAATACATATGTCCTTAATGAGGCCGCATCGACTATTCGGCGGTTTGCTCACAAAAGACATCATGGACCATTGGACGAAATCAATTCAGCCTGGAATGTTGTTGGACCTTCCACGGACGAGTATCAAGTAATGACGAGATACGACGGAAAATATCATTGGAGACGAAGCAAGATCCTAAACTTTGTATGCACGAACATGACCCTACAATCAGTTTTGCCATGTCAAACGAATCTCTGACGTATGCTGTTGATATTGCACAGTTGTCGCTGTGAACAGCTTTTGGTTGGCATGAAGATATTAATACGATTCCAGAGGATCAACGAATTCTGTGTGCAGGATCCGACAGTGCCAGTTAAAATATCTCGCCAGACATATCTTGCCTGGGACTCTGCCGGTGTTAGTTATGAAGCATCAGCCTCGACAACTCGAGTGTTACACGATTATAACCTATTTGGTTTTACCCGAACTAAGACCCCGTTTGATCTGATATCGATTACTCCCATGCCGGTCAGTAAAATCATTAACAAAACCGCTGCACAACGTTTGTCTGATTCAATCATTGCCAGCCTGGCAATGGGAAACGGATTATGGTTGTTCCACAAAAAGGTATTAGACGAACCATTATATATAAACAATTGATCAATATAAAGAAGTATTTGATTCCGCCTTTGACATGGATGCGCCTGTGTTGAGAGAGCGAAACAAGCAAAACTATCCATATTACCTGTACGAGGTTAGGGATCAAAACAAGGAAAGGATAGTACAATTTCAGGCTTCTGGCACATCTCGGTATTTTATTCATGAGAGGTATTCATGGAAGTCTAAAGAAAGATTGTACAAGTCAAAAATGCTGAATGCGGTAATAACGACAAAGTTGAATTTGTTATCAACGACATAATGGCTTTTGTTTAACAGCTCACTATATTTCATCTACAGAACAGAAATCGAAGCAATTGTTGACAACGTCGACGTTGCTACAACAATTGTTGGACGCAACTAAGACACAAGCGACCTGCCTGTTCATGTTCAGTATGAGAGAAGACATCTCAAAATCAAGCAGGCAACTCTGCATTAGATGCAGAAAACATACGCATTAACATCAATCCATATTTTAACGACGTATTTACTCCGGTTGGAGACTAGCGTTATGCGTGCGGGGGTTTTCCTGCACCATTCCACTCTTATACATATTCGGCTTTTATATAATCTTTCATAAGGTCATTTTCGTAGCTAAACACACTGTCAAGTTCAACAGACAGTACAACGCTAGTGATGATATTTGGCGTGATGGTCTCGCCATTTTCAATGCGGATAAAGTTGTGTTGCCCAAATTTACACTTAGAATGCCCTCAGTAAGTTCATCAATGAACACGGACGTATGTTTAACATCATTTATGGCGTCAGGCGGAACATCTACAATTTTATTTATTGCGATGACCACAGACTCACGCCAAAGAAACGCTAGAAGATAAATATCATGGCAATTATGTACTCAGCAAATGTATTAGCGCACCGTGTCACGTGTTTATAACATGCAGATGGCAAACAATCTAAACATCAAACTGGAAAGTCCAATAATATTTTTTCCCACCGAAAACATTCTGCTCGACATCGGTAAATATCAATTCGCTAGTGAGTATCTTATACTGTTAATATACCTGGACCAAGACCAAAATGCATACACAGTCTCGCATACTTCCCACAAGGACTTTCGTACGTTGTACCCAATTTATTATTTCAACTTCGACCATATGACTTGATTAAACAGTCCGTGGGGTTCATGAACTTTAAAGTGCGTATAGTGCATCCAGTGACCTACATTATAAATGTATTGCTGTAATCGTCTCTGACAACACTCTGTTATTGCAGGGCCTGAGTGTCTTCAATGAGGGTTATTGACGCACCTGTAGAAAATCTATAAAATTAGTAATTGAAGCTCTTACATTTTAAATAATAATGTCCTATCACGAAGTGAATGTTTGCTTCAGTCTTAAGCAACTTGCGAAAATGAAGAGCACAATTCGAAAACGAGTTACACTGAGGCTCTCTCCAGCAAGGTTAACTCGAAGTATCCATGTGTGGTAGGTCCACTCACAACATAGGCAGCTTTATGCTGCCAAACGAAAGTACAGCTCGTTGACATTTGTTATGTATATTTAATTTGCATTGTTTGTTAGTTACATTTTATTTTGTATTTCATTTTATGATATGGATAATTGTATTTTTGGACTTGAATTTGTCCAAATCACACTTTCAGCAACAAGAAAAGAATGAAATCAAACAACTATTACTTGAATATGAGCACTTGCTTCAAGATGTTCCTGCATGAACAAATAACATTTACCGTACAAGATGAATCCTCTCAAACAGGAATCTTGTAAAAAAAAATATTTGTGGTGAATTATTTCATAGAACCAACTAAAAATGATTGCAGTTCACAACGTATATTTGTACCGAAAATAGATAATACTTTCCGCATGTGCACAGGCTATTAAAAAGTGAACAGTGTTTCCATTACCAGGAATCGATGACTGCATCGACAAAATTGGAAGTGCAAAATATGTCACCAAAATTGACCTTCTGGAAGGATTCTTTAGGAAAGGGCAATGGAAATTTCGGCATTCGTGACTCCAAATGGATTTTATCAATATAAAGTGATGCCGTTTGGGATGAAAGGTTCGCCTTGTTTTTTTCCAACTTTTAATGGACATAATTACATCTGGTCTAGATAAATTGTGATGCTTAATGATGTCATCATCTACAACGAAACATGGAAATCACTAGAGATAAATAGGAAATTCTTTGACAGACTCAGTGATGCAAATTTGACAATTAATTTATGCGAAAGTGAGTTTCGCTGTGCTTGTGTTACATTTCCATGACATATCGTGGGACTTGGACAAGTTAATAATATAGATGCTAAAGTCAAGGCTATCTCTGATATCCCTGTGCTTATCAATAAAAAGCAACTAATTTTTCTCTGGAAATACTAAGTGCTAAAAAATGATGTTCTTGGAGACTTGCATTTAAACAGAAATTTCAGATAAGGATATATTCTTGTATTATTGTGATTCAACAAAAGACTGTGGCACGTCACTACGACACAGACCACCAAGGGCACATCAACACTTCTAGCGTTGGATTTATTTTCGAATACCACTAAAGTTTGTTAAGAACTTTTCATCATTAGGATTTGTGTTCGAAATTCCAATAATTTTGGGGATTTATATCGCAATACCCTAAGTTATTTTTTATATTTTCAACTTTGTATTGCAGGGAAATAAGTTATTTGTTGAATTTTACAAAAGCATTTTGCTTTTCGCTCGCTTATATTACTTACTGTAAGACCATACAGTCTTAATACATTAAATTAAACAAACTATATATGGCACAATGCAAAGGATTGGTATGGTATTTCCATTCCTCGCGGCCATTCCAGCGCTGTTAGCAGCTGTGACTCCAACGATTCAAAAAGTGGCTTCGTTATGTGGCCGTCGGAACTGCATCCAGGGTGGCTCAAGAACGGCGATTGGAGGTGGTATGAAAAGGTAAAGGTCTTCGATTACCCGTACACGGAAGTCAAAGGTTCCCGAACGAAAGTGGTCTTCGGTTGTGGCCTCACCGTTCATGTGTCCACTGACTAATTTTGATTTACTCGCTATGGCAAAATTACTTTAAGCATTTCCGAGGATGTTTCTTATGCGGGATGAACATGCATCGATACTTTCACGTACGTCGGAAACTGGCGTAATCGTCCTGGATTTAACAACAGGAGCTGGAACGTATTGGGTAGTATTGTATTAAGGGCTCGACAGCTTTCGAAGTTTGACCCTTACCTGCTTGCACTATTACGTTAAGCTGTTGATTATTTAACCCTGGCTGGAGGACGACAATCACTGATTTTATTCAAACTCGGCTGGACAGGCCAATATGTGGACATCTCATTGCTAAAGCGTTGCGTTCACCAACACCACGCGCGCTTGTTAATTTGACTTTGTTACGAAGAAAGTACGCTTGATGGTATGCGAAATGCCTATTAACATTTCGGAAGCTCAACTGCTTGATGTGAATCTGAACAGGTTTACTGCCAAAGCGGATGTGACCGAGTTTACCTTTTGGGTTGTTGTTCACTATGACTCGGAACAGCTTGTGATTTTTTAAAATCAAACTGGAAAGTTGGGAACATCAAATACGGACATTCAGGATGTTGCTACAAAACTGCGATGCGCTGTCACGTAGAACCTGTCCAAATCAGTGAAATCGGGGAATCAAAGACATTTATCAACAATTGATGTAGCCGAGGATGCGCTAGAACAATACACGGTATATAGTAAAATATTCTTGACCATTGAAGGAGAGAAAAAAAGATAATGTTATAACAAGTGATCTAATTATTTTGGGTGTTATGGACGGGAATTACTTTGATAGACCTGACTCACATATCAAAATGGTGCTACCAAACCCTAATATACGCTAAAGTATAATCTAAATGAAGGTGAGATAAAGAATAACCCGATGGAACCACTCTTATGTAGCACTACCAAGTTGATGCCAGCGTCAAGTCATGGCATTAGCATGTGAAAACACCCAGTTTTGGAATAAAAAGCAAAGTGTAAAAACACTCAGAGATTAAATCAATAAAGATCATGTGGAAATGAAATTCTCCGACAAATCCACTCCGATTGCATTCTCCTTTGATAATATTAAACCAACATTTAATCAGCCAGACACCATTCAATTGTATAATCGGTTTGTTTTTATATGAAGGCGATGTTAGGCTCCCAGAACGCACAGTCGACGGAGACTTAAATACTCCGTATGCAAAGAGTTTCTATAATTTTATAGCAATTGTACTAGTAATAAAGGATAATTGGCAAGACGTGCGTACGTGTGCTGAGCCTGGACGTAATAAGTCTAGACAGGGTCTGCCTGTCGAGCAATTCTACTACGTAATTTCAATTTTAATAGAAGAACTATGATAGACACTCAATGTTACCAACGCGAGAAAATAATCGAAACGTAACGACAGCTACGAGATGAATTCACCAAGAGAACTGAACTACTTGCAAAATATGAGCGTGGTCGTAGATGCTAATTGTACAATAGTCGCGCAGCCACCTTCGACCTTGGTGTGGCAATAATCACGATTTTTATTTATGACTCAAAATTGTAATAACCATCTATAGTCAATTTATTAGATTGCTAATTTTTTGCACACTGGTATAAAACTCTATTTTAAGATATTAAGACTATATATTGCGTAGGATCTATAAATAGATATTGACGCAGGTGTTTACGACGATAAATAATAATATTAATAATAAGACTTGTTTAAGAGTTGGGTTGGTTACCAATTGGATAGGTCGGTCAGGTGGGTTCTTAGAAGAATTAAGTTATTTCCCCTTGGATGGGTTAGGTCACATGAATAGGTATTTTGAAATATTATATTCAGTAGTAAGATCTGTCACGTGCGGTATATTGCAACTTATAGTCATCATAAACTCTTGAAGGTGTGTATAAGAAGAAAACTGAGCAATCAGATTCATACCTACTTTGAATTCATTCCTATTTCGGATTATTGTTTTATGTGTTAAAATTAGTCTGCACATATGTTTGATGTTGTACTTAGATAATTTGGGAGGAAATATTTGTTCGGATTTGTCATTGGAAATACAAATTGTTCATATGATTAGAATACTGTTCTGGGGACTATTGTGAATTATTCAAAGGGGTTCTTGGCAATGCCATTATAATACATGCATTACGGATTCTGAAACTGATTCGGAACATTCAGTCCCTTGGACTTGAATATGAATTTTTAGGATTGTTTTGGATTCACTTCATAATACAAGAGTATGGGCTAGATGGTTCATAAAGCTTCGTGGCGTCTTTACATGCCTTAAATGCATTTTCCATTGACTGGTTTGATGGAACGCTTTGAAATTTATATTCAGAGTTGTACAAATGGCATCTAAGGTATATGACGCAACAATAATGGGTCTTGACATCATGAAAGGTCAATGACGTCACAGCATTGCAATAAATCATCATAAATCAAGTGTATAAATCAAGTGTCGTTGTGTTATGCAATGAGACAAAGAATCTCACATGATTTCCACAATCACGTCGTACATAATATATCAAGGATGTTTTGTTAAGGTTTGAAAAACATGTTTATAAAGACACATAGCCGGAAAGACAGAAAGGTACATACAGAAAGCCCTCAACATAGATAGATAGATAGATAGATAAAGTCAGCACCATATTATGTGTACTATCTGAACAAATGTTTTATTACACAGAAGCGGCTTTCCAGTTGTAATGTGAAGGACAAGCTGTCAAATGCATCTCTAGTCTCAGTCTGATATGTTCTCTATTTTCTTATCTCCTTTATTTCCTTAAAAAGGCATTTCATTAGGTTCAGTTCTATATTTAAGTTAGATACAGATAAATAAAGAAACGTGGTTGTTTTCAATACATTTGGACATTCTACAGTCCAGTGCAACTCATCTCGGTTATAGAATTATCAGTTACGATAATGAAGAGCTATTAAGCACAATTACCTGTCGGCAAGGATTTTTTTAAGTATTTGATGGCGTGGATGAAAAATGTCTTGCTTTTGATCCCACTGACGAATAAATATTAATTTGTAACTCTACTAATTTTGTTCTCATTTTCTAGAAACGACTTATTTTCTGTTTAGACAGAAGAACCAAACCTTTTATGTTTGAAAGTTGAAAAACTGGATTCTATGAACAAGAAAATTGTAACCCTGGCTGTTTTCTCTGCTCGTGGCATGTTTAACTTGTTGAAATGTGTGTTTTGCTGAAGCATCTGACTTGACTGACAAAATCAACTACGTTATAAATTACTTTTGTTGCCAGAAATAAATATTCTTCCTTCTGTACAATTGATACATTGATTTTTTATTCGAGATACCAATTTCAGCTTGCTGCCTTCAGAACACACACTCAATCTGCAAGTTAAACGGTTGCATGTATCATTTGATGTGAATATTAAATAAAACATATTATCACGTTTCACAAATCTGATCATTCAACTGTGAGACACTGTGTCCATTTTCCAGTTATTTCCTCCTTATAAAACTAGACGCTTAATGATAACAATTACGCACGATCAAATGGACAAAGAGTTCCGAGTGCCGTGAAACGAAGTGGCACAGATATCAACTTGTATAAAAAAAAATTCAGTAGGGTTTTGTATTCGGTAAATATATCCATGACGTTAAGAGAAGCATTGTAAGGAAGTTTCATCCCGATTTCATATTGTCAAAAAACTGACTCAATGAAGATGCATTACAAAAAATTAAAAATAATATTGCACTGTATTGCTCATTAAATTTAACAGCAAAAAATCATTAAAAACCTTCAAAAATTAAGACACGTGTCACGTGTCATGTGTTTATTATATTTCATGACAAATTTGCCTCTCCAACACATAATATTGTCATGTATTTCACACTCTGATTTTCCGGTGAGTAATTCTATAATTATGGTAACAATCTGTCATGCACGCAAATGTTTGTGATCATAAATGGTTTTTACCTGGCCATACCTTTTTTGACAATATTCACCAATGTGTCAGATGAGGACTGATTAACGATTTTCAGTTCTGCATTCCACTAAATTAAAGAAATAAAAAAATTTCTCCCCCAGATTTGATAGTGCTACAATCAAAACCACTGTACACGCACTTTAAGGCATACATTATTCTAATTAGGTACTAATTAATGGGAATTCCAGTAGATAGACTATTATTTTTTATTTCCTTATTTAATTTAATCATCAATGAAGAAAATTGAATACAATTATTCATCACTGAAAAAAATAATTACGTTGGATTTTATTTCCTTTTCCGCTATTATTATCACATTCAGTGAGTCATGAAATTGATAAATACATTTTCCACCATGGACACAACTTCCTCATCGACTTTGTCACATGATGAGACTATGCGCTATTGGTGTTGTAATAATAACGGAATATATAAGAACGTTGTCAGTTAATAGTTATAATAGCATTTAAGATTACTATTTATTTCAAGAATACCCAGATCCTATGGTTCAACTTAATCATACACACTTCGAGGCCATTGCACAGACTGGTGAAGATAGTTGGGGGTTGAAATGTGCTTTCATCTCCCTCCAGCTAGATTTTCCTTTAATGAGACGGATAGGTATAAGACATGATTACAATGTAAGCTACTTTTTATAAGCTTTGGTTTCATATAGTCCAGACAGTCTGCGCACGATTTTATCCGAAACAGCAGTAGAGACCTCGGAATTACAAATAAACATAGAGGCACACTTTTCTTACTTGTTCAGGAAGGATGTATTTTCCCTACCTTGAAGATCACTTTATGAAATTTTGATGTAAATTGATCATTGAGTATTACCTCAAACCTTAACAGAAGGTAATTACTAACAGTCGCTTTTATACTCTTGATTTTGCCATTCGAATGACATAGTTCCTTTACCGCTTGCAAAGAATGTGAAGCAAGAAAAATAGTTTTTGCAGGAATTTAGCTCTCACACACTAAAAACTTGTGCCAACTAAGATCTAGAGAATAACACTGCTGATATAGGACAACATATTTAACTCCTCCCGTTAGTCCGACACTAATGTATGATCAAAACTTTCGATAGCATCTTCCCAACAGATTTTATAGGATTACGTTAATCTGATGAACTAGTTGTAAGTTAAAAGTGCCATATAAAGTCTGTCTGCATCGGAAATGTGTTTTTCATGGAAGTGGACTTTACAAGTTCTCTCAAATGAATCATTAGGCATTGATTACTGTATATTACATGACCTAACGATTTGGCTGTGGCTGGATAGTAAATAGAATCTATCTTTTAGAATGCGTAGAAACGAACTGAAATTCCAATACCAAACTGTACAGGTCATGACATGGAGGAGAATGTGTCAGAGAAATTAAATAAAGTATTATAGAAATTAACGAGGGCTGAAGAATGAGATGACCGTTTAAGTATGTATTGTTTTGTTTTATTAAAATAAATATACATATTTATGTTAACAATGTTAAATAAATCAAGCAATGAAGACGTCTGCGCGCTTAGTCCAATCTTAAGCCTACGCAAATTATTTTGAAGTCATGAATCTTGTTGCATTCTTACTCATTGATCAATACGAGCGTTCAGTAACTATAGACTAGCTATAAATTGATTGACACTGTGCTGTGCCACCTCGCTCTGGAAGCAAGAAAACAGTCTTGGATACGTTATATTGTATCGGATTAGATAAAAGATATATATCAAGACCGATCAGATTTATCACTTGGTGCCAGTGATGACCACGCTTACTAATTTGGGATCTTCTTTTGAGTAAGATTTATTATTTAGCGAGCAGATTGAATGTACAGAAGATACTTGCCTCGCTTGATCTATGTGGTTTTTGTGTATTTGTTTTTAATTATTTCTGTAGGAATTCGGTACTACATCATCAGAGAGGGAAGTCATTGCTGGATATTTTCTTTGCTAGTGAAAATTGTATATCATGTGGATTATTGAATGGGATAGGAAGAAATACCTTGCTAAGAACTGGAACAAGAATAATTTTTAGAAATTTTATCTCCCGTTACTACTTTGAATATTAGGAACTGCTATTTGTATCATTAATTTCTTCATGCAGAATATGTCTCAGCATCAGTCAGTGAATGTTATTACCTTTTATGAAAATTTAACTGAACTAAGCATGGCAAGAAACGTAACGTCTGATGAGAATATTAATATCTATCTAATTCAAGAAATGGGACCAAAGCACAGAGATATGGTCCTTATGGTTTTTCTCACTATTGTATATGGATTGATATTTGTCTCGGGAATTGTGGGAAATATATGCACGTGCACCGTAATCGCGCGGAATCATTACATGCAGACGACAACAAACTGCTACATCTTCAATTTATCCATTTCTGACGTCTTCATCCTGCTTTTGGGTAAGAAATTTTTAATTTTAAGCGTCACTTAACATTCTTCCTCCGAAACGTCTTTCTATCAATTTAACTCCCAACAGACAATTCGTTTTTCGTCATAATAATGCTTTTATTTTTAAATGTTTCTTTGTCTTGTTTCTTTCTTTGTTTGAAGGCCTTTCTCAACAGCCAGTGCATTGTTCATGTTTAATTAGATTACATTCACTATATACTTTAGAATAGATGCGTTTATTTCCTACATCAAGATTAGAGATGGTGGTAGCAGTGAATACTTTCCGTCGTGTGTTTGAAGATTTTCACATTCCAGACTGCTGAATTTTAGTGGCGGCGAAATTTTAGTGAATGAGAATCTCATTTTTAAATCTTTAAATTTAATCCACTTAGGGCTCATTAACCACCAAAATTCATTCTGTATCGTATCATCAAACTTAAAAACGCAACAGAACAGTTGATGAGAATGAAACTTTAATCTCCCTTCGTATACCTTAGTCCTTAGTCCTTAGTTTAGCTATTTAACTGAGGCAGTCTTTTCTATGTTGAAGTTGTTTTTAATCTCATGCTGCAGAATCCCCTGCTTTATCAACAGCTACGTACCAGAAATCCAAAACAACAATTAATACGCTGAATGATGACTCCAAAAAAGATAACGCCCGAAGGTCATGGCCTTTTTGGAACCAACTAACACGCTAAAATATATTCATAATAGCACACTACGTGTTATTAAAGAATTATGTTGGCAATGTATTTCAAACCGTTAAAGATGTTTTAATAAGAAGAATTAACCGTTTTAATTATTTCAACTGTATACGAAGTCGGGCATGTCACTAACAAAAGTTATATAATCCGAAGACCGTTCTTATTGAGAGACATTCTTGATGGCTGATCAATAAAAGCATCCCTATATCTGCAATTGTTAAAATATAAATCGCAAAGATTTAAAACCACTACTTTTCAAAAAATTTCTAAATTTGTGAAGAGGAAAATAACCCGCTAAATAGTATGATACAAATGAAAACCCTTTCTCAAGGCGAAAATGAAGTCATATGACACAGTAATCATCATACTGGCAGACGCGTAGAGCTCTGCCATCCTGCGCCACACGACCTAGGACCTAATTTTTTGCAATTCTCAGTTAATAACGTATACATATTCATCTAAACAAACTTCTAAAATTGCTTTATTACATTGTTTGAAGGACACAGATACAGTTTCATAATTTTACAAATAGAATTTTAACAGCATGACACTATGAGCTTAACATTATGATGTCATGATGTCACTTACAAGTCAATCACGTCATTACATGCGATATGAAGAAAGACCTTGCGATATAAAGAAAAATCATATATAGCACACGACGTTGTGCCATTATTGAAAAACTATTGCACTAATGTATGTGTTAACCGACATGAGTCTACTAATTAATCCCATTTTATATGCAGTGTTGTAGGACTCATAGTAATTACAAATGTCTGTCACACTATGATGCCAGTCATGTCCAATTAAGAATCTGACACAAGTACTGTAACGCGCATTCTGTCTTAACTCAGTACATGTTAAAAAATCATACCGTAGTGGAGCAAATTATACCTTTTACAACACGGCTTTTAAAGTGATGGATCGACTGACGACATTTTAAATGACCTTTCAAATATTTGGACCTGTAAACAAAGTGACCTATACTGCCTTTATATATCGCCATTTTCCAACATGTCACAACGAAGATGTAAATTCAGTGCTTGCTTTAGTTTCATTTTTCTTTACTTATTTTTGTTTGGCCCTCCACCTACTATAAGAGGCCATCAAATATATGTAATTAAATCAGGGTATGTAAAGCTATTTGTATTTACGCCTCCGCTTATAGCTTTCTTACATTTTAGTGATTATTTGTTGATTGGGGAATGGGGGAGTATTACTCAAACCGGGTAATCGCCCATGTCTATGAGCAGACGTAATAATGTACAATAGACACGAACCTTTATGAAAGTATGGGTTAGTTTCTTATAATGGCCCCTACCTATTTCTTAAGATAGGGTATTGTCTGGGTATTTTTAGGTATGTTTTAGTAATTTGAAATATGACTAATTGCTTGTATTAGGTGTTTGCTGTGATGTTGTTTACGGTGAATGACATAGATATTCGGGCTTCGAAAGGCTTACTGATGAGTCATACAAATGTGAAACAAGAATAGCTATGCAAGTATGAAATTTAAGTTTCGTGATGCATTGTCAGTTGGTGATTGGAGAACATTATTTGTAGCATTTGGCCTTTTAAGAACCATTCAGTTGGCAACGAATGTTGGTCGTCTTTAGGTCGTTGTAATTACAGGAAACAATGGAATTAAAACAAAACTCACGCAGGTGTATAATTCGAGACTCCATGCATGTAATAGTATGTAATTTAATTAAATATGTCTTTTTCCCTTATTATATATTAGTATAGTTAATAGGCGGATATAGAACGTAACCATATTTTATGCCCTTAACGCAAAGTGCATTAGAGTAAAAGAGCAAAAAAAGGGAAATGAATTGACAAGTGCGTTTGCTCTTGAAAGTGAAATTTAAACGTGATACATGTTATGTCATCGGACACAGACATAGATGTAATATTGTTCATCCCTGAACCTCAAACAGCTTTTAAGATATAAATCATAAATAAAAGAAATCATTAAATATATGCATCTGCATGTGACATTAAGGGCAGGAATACACATGCAGAATGTAACACATCTTATAGCGACAGTATACATGCGTATCAAATTTCATTCATTCATTTTAAACAGCTGATAAATTATTGAGCGGACGATACAAATGCTGCTAAAACCTAATTTTGATTATAAAGATAGCTTCCACGACGTGGTACACGACAAATATAGCTTGCATCATCCCTTAATCTCAAATGATTATAATGTTGTAGAATGGAAAGAAAAATATGGATAAGTATTCAAAGCTTGATCCATGACCTTGACCTAGAAGATAGAATCCCTAGTGTGGTATGCAAACGCCTGCTAATGACTAATAACAACAGCAATTAAATAAATGAAGTATACAACACACCTTCGAATGATTATATCTAACCATACCAACTTTCCTCACCTTATGATTGTTATCAAATATCTGTGTTTTTCTCGTGCTTCGATCATTCGGCTCTGATTTATTTTCATTGATTAATTTTTTTTTATCTATACGTCGTTTGTAGTATATCATAATAAACTAGTTATGTGTAGTATATTGTTACATATATTGTAATAGAAATTTGTTAATATCACAGCCACCAGAGGTCTTGGTGCCCCAAAACAGCTGATAAAAATTATTCTCCTATGTGCATACAACGCGTGGAAGATATTTGTTTTGCGATTATATTGCAGCGACATGGTCAACATATCAACGCAAACATTCGACAATTACCGGTAGGTACATTTTAAATCATATTAGCTTCTCAATGGCCTTAAATGGTTTAAAAGTTTAGGTGATATGAAAGCAATTACATTTTTAAACAGAAGGCATGTCAGTTGCATTGAAGTAGACACGAAGAATCTTTTTCTCTAATCAGTACGCCCGTAAATTTGATTAAATTAGAATTGGTCTACGTACTCATCAGACGGTAAATACCCAGCCCCGTATGATATAGACTTGAGGACTACTCAACAGAGATGAGGCACATCCAGGAAACCGATAGAAGGATGTTACATCAATTATTCATTTGCTTTTTGAGAGTATATCACTATTCTTTGAAGCAAAAGTTAGTCTTCAGTTCATTGAATTAGTGTTCCATGAGTCACTATATGTAATTGAATTATTGTTCCATGAGTCATAATATGTAATTGAATTAGTATTCTATGAGTCACTATATGTAATTGAATTAGTGTTCCATGAGTCACTATATGTAATTGAATTAGTGTTCCATGAGTCACTATATGTAATTGAATTATTGTTCTATGAGTCGTTATAATTCAAATATTGTTCACTATATTTATGGGTCACTATACGAAAGTGTGAATGAGACAATTCTTTATTTACTTAGGCAACATAGATGACTATAAAGAATTTTCTTTCACAGACATGTCTGATATTGCCTCCCTGTTTATCCCCCTTCAGTGATTCTCTTTCCCTGTCAGAACCTAGACATTTCGAATCTAACCTTTTCTTTACCATAATGGCCTATAATTATTGATTCAGGAACGTGCAAATGGAATTTTAAGAAGAATCTGGATGGTAAAGCGGAAAATCTAATAAATATGTTCCAAGCTGCTCTTTTTCATCGCATAATGAGCTCAATGGCATCTCCTACAGATTGTACAGTTTTTGTATTTACTTTACGGTTTTGCATCATTTTTGACTCCTTTTGCACAGTATAAATCTTGTATGACATCCTATTTAAACTTTTCTCTTCGTTTAAAATAAAGGCCATACAAGCCTGTAACTGTGTGGTTACTTCAAGTCTAGAGTTAAGGTAATACTTCACGTTGGGTTTAATAATAAATTATTTAGTGACTTGACTTTATTTCGATATCGTGTTATATTAGATTTGAAATATCTTTAAGCAACGCAGATTTTTAGGGTATACTTTTATCTTACTCCCAGTTGCATAGCTGTTAATATAGTATTATTTCAGGAAATAAAGATGTGGTAATAATTTTCTAGTTGGTCCTTCATATGTCACAATTTTTATGATTGTCTATTATATTCGTCAATTCAAATCAGAAAAAAATCTATATAAGTCATCGAATGACTAAAAATGCCCTATCTCATATTTTCAAAAGGGAGCGCAAAAACTCTTGGAAAATTAACTTACTTTCTAACATTCATTCTTTTAGCAGAAAACGAATTGGATAATGACATTATATACGCATGCCTTAAAATATCAAGAGAAATAAAGAAATGTGCGCAGCAATGAAAATTTACTTGATCTATTATTTCTCTTGAGGATTGAAAGTTCACGACAAAACTATTTTAAGCAACTATAACCAGCAAAATAAAACTGTAATCGCCTATGATTTTAAGTAGGATGTATACGTTTCAATTAAATGGCTTGACTCAGTGAAGGAGAGACGAATAAGGCATGTTTTGATATAATGTAATCACTTTCTCAAAATTACTCTTAAAGTCCGTTACAATAATTGGCTTTGTCTTTCGAAGTGTTTCTTATCTTCCTACATCTGCGTGAAAGATCAGTTTAGAAAGGCGCAGAGAAAATTGCTTTTCATTTAAAATCATTTAGAAGAAAGTGAATCAATGCCTCCTTGAAAAGGAAGTTATAAAGTTATAAAAGATTTTGGTGTCATACAGATGAAGTTAATTTCAAGGATGAAAATTTTAGTTGAAAATGTCAGCAGCAAATGAACAAAAACTTGAATGTATAGCAATAAAGAGAACTGCACTGCACCTGAGTTCTTCCGTTGAATTGTTTAAAAATGGGTACGAAAGTGCAATTTATAAAACCTAGCAACATTCCGAAAAAAGTGTTTTATTTTTTAATCTAATCGGTAGTTATACAACATATATATTATTGATTTATTTCAATGCCTGTATTGCTGCGATAAGGTTAATAACTTTTTGTGCTTTTTGTGTGTGGTTGTTTTTCAACAATGACGAGGGAAAATCAGTAGTTTTGCCGATATAAAAATCTTTAACACGTTATAGCTTAAGTAAGTATACAAGAATCACTAATGATTAAATGATTGACAGACTGAGTGAATGGAGAAAGGATAGATGGAAAAGACGCAAGGTAAAGAAGGAAAACCAGTCAATCAGTCCTATAAAAGAAACAAATAGCAAATTTATATGACCCTTTCTTCAGGAAAAATATTCAGATTGACTCATAACCAACAAGGAATGATGGATCACCCAATTTTTTTTGGGGGGGGGGACGAAATACCTGTGTGAGTTTTTACTTCTAAGAAATACAGAGAAATAGTAGGTGTGTTTTAACTTATTAAAAATAGAAAGAAACAGTAGTCGTGTGTTTTTGCTTCTTAAAATTACAGAGAAACAACAGATGTGTGTTTTACTTCTTAGAAATAAATCAAAATAGCAGTTATGTGTTTTTATTTATTAGAAATAGAGAGAATTAGTAGGTGTGTGTTTTTACTTCCTATAAATAAAGAGAAAAATACGGTAATTGTTTCTACTTCCGAGAAGTAGAGTGAAACAGCAGGTGTGAACTTCTACATCTTAAAAACAGAGAAAAAACGAGATAGAGGAACTAGTGTTCAAAAATCGTGGAAATCACAATGATTTTATAATAAGAGTTATAATGTTTTCTAAATGAAGATTTTCAAACAGTACTAAAATTTTTAATTTTAATATTTAATGCATGCATTTCACTGTAACCATGTGCAGGAAATAGATAATCCTCGTTACTTATATAAAAAAAAATTCACATTTGCCTAAATCTTGGATTATTTGTATCGGAAATAAGCTGGTACTTCATTTTGGCTTTCAGTCCCTGGCCGTTAATAAATCAGTCAGAATAGGTATGTCATGGAAATGGTATGCCTAGCTAATAAAGAAATTGTATGTCTACTTAATTTCAAAATTTTGTGACGTAGTTAAAAATACAAATATAAATGGACCCCTCAGTTGGCCTAAGTGGTTAGAGCGTCCGTCTCGGATGCGGGATGTCGCGAGTTCGAAGTCCGGCCGAGTCATACCAAAGGCTTAAAAAATATGCACTAGCAGCTGCCTCCCTTGGCGCTCAACACTAAGAGATTTGTATTAGGACTGGTCCGCCTGGTGTCAGGATAATGTAACTTGGCGGGACATAATGCTACATGTCTGCGGCATGTTGCTCCCGTTCTAGCCATTACTATGAACCACCGGGGCCCCGAGTGGCCGAGTGGTCTAAGGCGCTCTCCGTTACAGATCACTACCATCTCACCTCTGTCTGCGTGGGTTCGAGTCTAAGGTTCGGCGAATGTAGATATGTGAGAAAGCTTGCCAGTAGCTTCTCTTGGGTCGGTGGTTCTTTCCGCGGATTTCCCGGTTTCTTCCTCCACCATTAATACTGGCCGCCATGTATAGCCTATCGTGTGCTGAAAAATGGCGTTAAGCCCCACAACAGCAACAACAACTATGAACCACCACAATGCAGACATTGTAGCGATATGATTCAAATTATTAAGGCTATGTTAAAAATTCAAAACACACACACACACACACACACACACACACACACATGCGAATGTGTCGTCGAGTTTAAAAATCGTGCTATCAGATGTTGCTTTCGAGAAAGTGAGGTTGGATAAAAAAAAAATAAAATGGTATCATATTCACGCACTAATAATCATATTAATGGTAACCCGACTCTAAGACAAATCTATTTTAAATGGCTTAACCACTGAAGCAAATATCCCTCTGGATGTATGATACACAATATATTTTCCAAGCAAAGAACCACACAATGTTTCAAACAAAATTTTGTTTTACGGAGATGCTATATTTTCATCCAGCGTACGCGCATGAGTAAAGTATAATATTCCACCGTGCAAGACTGGCATACATGATATGGTCGAGTGGTCGAAAGCTTTCATCAGAGTGGGTTCAAGTTCAAGGGCTCGACGAATGTTGATACGTGAGAAAGTTTCGATTAGCTTCCAGCCATGTATAGCCTATCCTGCGTTGAGAAATGGATTAAGCTCCAAAACAACAACAACAACAACAACAACAATACATGAAAACTGTACCAGTAATGCACAAATATAGACTGTCTGCATTACGTGCAACATGTGTATAAAATTTCATGGAGGTCAACTTCAGGATATTATGTCAGTCAACTGTAATTAAATTAATGTTTATTTACGTCCTTGCCATGACCAGTTAGCTTCATCCAATTAACTCCATCATTAATGTAACATCAAAGCCAGGTATTACATCTACTTGCCCAGGCAATTATCATCTAAAGTCACGCGGGTAGTATATGCTCTTAATTTGACTCTGTTGCAGATAATAGACATTTATGTCACACCTACATTAATGTCGACCCACTATGGGTAATTAATACAGATTGTTACACATACATAAACGTCAACACATTGTAGGTAAGTGACATTTATGACAATAATATAATACGGATTGTAATACCTCAATAAATGTCAGTACACTGTAGGTAACTGACATTTATGACAATTACATAATACAGATTGTCATACATATATAAATGTTAACACTTTGTAGGTAAATTGACATTAATGTAATACAGATTGTCATTTTGTCATACCTTTATAAAAGTTAGCCACTGTAGGAAATTAACATGATGACATTAAAATAAACAGATTGTCATACTTATATAAAGGTCAACACCAAATAGGTAACTGACATTTATGACATTTTATAATAAAAATTGTCATACATATATAAATGTCAACACATGGTAGGTAATTGACTTCTATGACATTTGTATAATACAGATTGTCATACCTGTATAGATGTCAACATACTGCTAATTTCGACTCCCCTCATAGTAGCTGTGGGCCGTGTTTGCAATAATGGATGGACAGATGAATATATGGATGGAGAATGATGAATATAAAGAACAATTATTTGTATTGCTTTATTAGATACTGTATCAAACATCACAGTATATATCGAGCATGAATAGAAAAAATCAATGACAGCTTCTATCAGGAACCGACCATTTTATTTTCTGGGTGTGGGTGGGATTTTCTTTCTCACCATTATATTTTATTTTTCTTGTACATCTGGATTATTGAATTTGTTCAACTAACATAATGGATATTGTTATTCTTTTTATATACAAATCAAAGCAAAACTATATTTGAAAGCCATTTGGTGGTAAGATTTTCTTTCACAAAAATTCCAGTATCCCAAAAAATATAATAAATTTAAATATATATGTATAGTTTAATAAATGAAAGAAAAATTTTGGTCTGTCCCTTATCAGCTTAATTATACATACTGAGCTATTTCAGTAAATCAAGGAAAGTAGCCGTAATACATATGCTAATACAGCGTTGATAGAAATTCAGAGCTGTATAGAATAATCATCATCATCATCATCATCATCATCATCATCATCATCTGTATTATTCGTATTGTAGGCCACCGGCCCAAATAATATAAACAATTTAATATTCTATGTTCGTAGTGAATATATACATACCTTCCTGTATTTCCTCTATTTGGTAAATTTCTTGCTTTTAACTAACAGATTAGGTTACCTAAATATGACTCGCCTAGGTGATCTAAATAGTTTTGCCTTGTACAGCTAACTTTAATACACTTATAGAAGCGTAATCTATCCATTCTATTTATCTCATCGATTATTTATTTCACGACAATATCCTTACATCGCTCTCAGAGCATTCTATAAACAGTAAGTTACACTCCGTCTTAACCAAACATTACCAAATCCATATTTTAATAATGTTTTTCACATCGTTTGCCCATCAAGTACAATGTTCACTAAATTCCAATTGGAAATTGTAGCATTGTCTTGGAGCTCTGATAGTTGATCTGTTTAACATCCGATACCAGCACGTTTTAATTCGAATATAGCGAATGTTTTTTCAAGTGCAGTCTCGCTAATTAATGATAAAGAAATGCATGTGTGTGTGTGTTTGTTTGACAAACTCACAATAAATGTGCAAAACTCAGCGTATTACTTTTCTCTGTTTCGAATCCATAGTTTTAATTAGGCAAACCTTCTGCGTCGAATATGTGAAGCACATACATTTATTTTACAAATTTAGATAAACTACTTGTCAGCATGTGTATAGCTTTCGCTGCTCGACAGGCCAAAGTTTCGTGATACATACCTAAAATTTGTTTTAAGAGAATATGCGGCCCAAATATGTATTGTATGTTTCAGTTGCAATTTCTTTCGGACCACAGTACCATTTCTGATACCTACGCAAATAGTCTCCCCTACGGAATACAATAATTTGTGTTTTTCCAAAAATGACCAGTAGTTTTCATCGATTGCAATATCTTCCTAATGACCAGTAGTTTTCATCGATTGCAATATCTTCCTAATGACCAGTAGTTTTCATCGATTGCAATATCTTCCTAATGACCAGTAGTTTTCATCGATTGCAATATCTTCCTAATGACCAGTAGTTTTCATCGATTGCAATATCTTCCTAATATATTTAAACATTTTCTAGAGCTTAATTACTGTGTCTGAGAACAGTCTTAAAACAACGGCATACAACAATATGAACAACGTTTTGTTTCTGATGATATTCCATTAGACGCATCCGCCATTGTACTCTGGAGATCATTTAGAAACAAGGCAAAACGTAATGGAGATTAAACACATCCTTTCCCTGCTCGAGCCGGACGATCAAAAATATTGCTCAAACAATTAGACTTAACACAATCATTCACATCTTAATAGACTGTATTAATCAGTCGTAACATTTTGCTACTTTTATCATAATTTAAAAGTTTATACATCGAAATTTTCAAAATCTATAAAAACAGAATAAAATCTTCCTCACACTTTCCTCAGATATTTGCTTATTAATGTGCATAGTATGAAAATATTTACAATTGTTTTCAAATCGATTAAAGCGATCATTCAGTTTTCTCACTTCATCTCTTGTCAGTATGATAAGAGTCTTATTGCTGATGTCCTTACTTGATCCAGTGGTGTTATAATACTGACACTGTTTCGGTTTTAGACCCCACTGTATTTGACTCGGATACTACTACTACTACTACTACCACTACTACTACTACTACTACTGCTACTACTACTACTACTAATAATAATAATAATAATAATAATGATATTAATATTAATAATAATAATACCCTTTATTCCCACGTCATCTCTGTCTGCGTGGGTTCGAGTCTCGGGTTCGCCCAATGTGGGTATGTGAGAAAGCTTGCCGGTAGCTTCTCGTGGGTCGATGGTTCTTGCTGGAGTTTTCCCAGGTTCTTCCTAAAACATTTATACTTGCCGCCATGTATAGCCTATCTTGTGCTGAAAAATGGTGTTAAACCCTTGCAATAACAATAACAATAATAATAACAATAACAATAACCCTTTATTGTTCTTGCAACATAGGGCATAGGCCCATACTTAATACATGTCTAAAGATAACAATCTAGTATTAATGCGCTGACTATTTGTTTTATAGATTTCGCTGGATAAAGACCAACATTATGTAGGATAATAATATTATTACTGAATTCTCTCCATAAAGTTATAAAACGAACTTAATAGACATTTATCAAATTATCATACATATAAAACTTCATGAATAATAATAATAATAATAATAATAATAATAATCGTCGTCATCATCATCATCATCTTTACAGCATGGATAATCAGCTTGGATTGAAAATAGTCTTTGGGGAAATAAATGTAAATGTTGTTTGTGATTAATTTTCAATATGTGGATGGAGATAACAACATTAGTTTTATTGGAACAAGAATTTTGGAAATGGAGACCCTGTAACGCATATAATCGAGAGTTCATACAAGGTGTGTTTGAGGTGGAGACTGGCTAACGACACATCTCCGAGAGCTCATATAAGGTTTATCGGAAATGTAGACTGGGTAACAACACATTATAAGCTCATGGAGAGTTCATACAATGTGTGTTGGATGTGAAGACTGGGTAATGACGTGTCACCTAAAGTTTATACAAAATGTTGGAAGTGGAGACAGGGGAGCAACACAGCACGAGAGTTCATACAATCTGTGTAGGCGGTGGAGACGAGAGAATGAGATAACACACAGTTTTTTTAATTATAAATATCAAGTTTTAAAAAGAACAATAAAAACTAACAAATAAAAAACGCACAAGATTACGATCGAAGTTACACCGTCGGTGATATTTCAACGTTATTTTTAGCCCTCAACCATTTACCCAGAAGTTTTCTCCTTAATGTCTATGCACTTTTGGCCAGCATATGTTGTGCCCAGTGCCAATCACTTTCAAATGATCGTTACTACCATATGTTGTAACTGTCTTTGCAGTCGTATGTCTTAGAAGTGCCTCTCCATCCCAATATGTAAATTTCTGTCGGATTCCCCTACTACCGTCAGTTTACACTTTAAATAATGGAACACATAAATCAGAGTTTGGATATTACATGACATATGTTGTTTAATCTTATAAGTTATATTTGTTTCCATTGTTTGTACTATGTCTGAATTTATTATAAAATTACAGAGCTTGCAACCATGAAGTTCACACTTAAAACAACAAGGATTGTCGATACCAGGTACCTTGGATCTCAATAAAATGTCCGTTAGGTTCTTATTTCGTTTGCATGCTGCAGACAAAGTGCATGTTCTAAACGCTTCAGGAAATTATGTTACAAATTGTAAAATATTTCTATAGCATCTTTGATGCAGAAGCTGACCGCCTATTGAAATGAATAATGAACGGAATTATTTATTGTGTTTTGTTACAAATATCACTTTTTTCCAAATGACTCAGATTCATTTTTTTTTGTTCCCTGATTTTGTAACCTCTTTTTCGTAGTCCTACGAAAAGAAATTGACAAGCGTAATGAAAGTCTTATTCGTTGTTACAAATCAGCTCGAACATCAATATCTGGGATTTAACAATGCTCCTGAACATATGCCATGGATGAAATTTATTTTGTGTTGTAATTAATGAGTGTCAGTTTGTTTGAAACATTCACGAGCATCTAGATTAAATCCTTGGGAAAGATGTCTCTATTGTATGTTGTTACATCTAAGACGCCTTCACTTTAATTGATAATTTTAGTATTAATTTTAATTGATGAACGGCAGTCATTCATCCAGTTAAGAAACTCTTTTAGTTCTTCCGAATAGGTCCAAAGGAAGAAAATGTTATTAAAAAACCTAACGGAACTTGAAGCCTTCAAGACGAGGGATAAAATCAGTCAGTTCCTATGTTCTTCTAAGGAACGTTTCAACTAGCAATTTGCATGCTGGAAGAAGATTTTTAATTGGCAAACGCATGCTTTTCAATGCAGCCTTAAGTTTTCAAAGTACGGCAGGGATATTCTAAACACCAGACTTTTGCCGGTCATTTATCTGCAGTATTCAATTACTTCTCTGACGCTTGTTTCGGCTCAGACTTCTTGGCAAAAATGTGCCAGGTTCTGTATCACAGCAACATGTGAATATTCTATGTACGAGTTCCCGAAGTGCCAATTACTACAAGCTCTTCGCACAATTTAGGTAGATATTTCCGTGGAAGCAAGTTAGGGGCGGTAACGACAGACGGAGAGAGAGAGAGAATTCCCTGTAATTTTAGGCAGGTGGGCAAGCTTCAGATCAGTGTAACTAGGTAGGTAAATTACTATATCTGTTCTTTAATCGATTCTTTATTGCAAAGTACATATTACGTTTTCTTTTTTTTTCTTTATTTAACAAATTGATTTTGATTTAGAGAACTTGGAAATGAAAACTTATTCAATAATCAGGCTGTTTGATATACGTGAAAAGCAATAAGTTATTGTCTAAAGTTTCTTTGGTTATATGTGTCGTTGTTTAAATACAATTATTCTTTCGTTCCCAGTTGTCGCGTTTTAATCAATTCAGGAACACATATCATATTATGTGTCCCTCACATTGGCACAAATCTATGTGGATATCTTCTGTGTACTTTTCTTTTTTCTTTTCCTTTTTTAACGTTTGTAGTTAGTAGATAATGAAGCTTTATACTCAAGAGAAATCTAATAATGTGTCTGATAGGATTAACAAAGGCATAATATTGCAAACATTGAAACAGGCTAATACAATATTAAAATAAAAATTTACATAAAATATTGTAACAATGTAAAACAGTAACGTATAAGAATTAAGAGAACAGACATGTTAACGTTTTTTTACAAGACTACAAATGAAGAAAAAAAATGCAGGAACGAAAATATGAAGATACTGAAATTGATGGGATATTTCGGGGGAGGGGGGAGGAGATAAGGGACTTTAACTTCAGCTCGTGAAGTATTTTGTAGTATGCATCCTATGTATCAACCATATAACAGCTAAGGAGACAGTTTTTATGTACAAATTTAATGCTGCAATTAGCGACCTAGTATTAAAAAAATCATAAAAATCAAATACACAAGTGAGGTCAAAATGGTCCATATTTTTTATACCTATATTAAAACAAAGTATAAGAACATTATCCACTTGACCAGAGAAGTCAATGACAGTTCATAGCAGAAGATGTTTATGCACCCCAACCCTAAATGTATACCTGCAATTTTCATGTCCGAAGATCATTTTTGACACCATGTGATGCTCACAGTGCAAACACATGCCCTTTTCCTAGATGACAATTCTGCAAAACAGTGTGTACTAAACAGGCTGATGCAATTGAAAATAGTTGTCATCCAAGCCGTTTTTGAGATATTCTACTTGCTCCAAACCCATGTGTTTACTGTTATGGGACGCTAGCTCTTCGTCCTAGTCGACTATTGGTATTTCACTATCAACATACTGCAGAGTAACTACGGCAGGTGTACATGCCTGACATCAGTTTCAAGATCAACACAAGCCCGAAACACCTACTTCACAAATATATCCATATCTTTAATTAGTAAACAATAATAGCTGAAAAAGTCATACCATAGCCTTAAGTTAAGAAATTTGCCAGGGGCCAATTTACGAAACTGGACCCTGCCACCTTAACAATTTGGCTGAAAATGGTTTATGTCAAAAGTTGTGTACATATCACACATTTAGACATTATCTAGTAAAATGGTATAAAGGAAAACTTTTTGTGTGGGAAACTAACAATGGTATTACGCTTTTAGAAAAGTTACTACTTTGGGGCAAAAAGCACTGCATTATTTACATTGTGAGTTTCGACTGACTGCATTTCTTGAAAGATTTCAAATTGTTTGCAACCTGTAATGCTTTTGGTCTTTGTTTACCACCATAGCATCATGACAGAATCAATATTTCTTTACAATGTTTCATGAATGTCAAGAAGGGATTTGGAAATTATAAATTTTAGGACTGAATAACAGAAATGCTATGTTAGTTGTCAGTGACAGAAGTGAACAGTTTCTATTGTTACGTATAGGCTCGTTCAAAAGTAACAAACGAAAAGAGTGAAACCAACAAGCTTTGTAAGTTTAACAAAAATAATTTATTTCCCTAGAAAACACGGTGAAAAGGTGAAAATAGAAAATAGGACTTACAGTTTGTGAAGACAATCCAAACATTTATCCTAGTACTGAAAAAATACAAGTCCTATCACTAAATAGTTTTAACTGAATCCAGGTTCAAATCTTGATGACGTTCCAAGATGGAGGATGATGACGTCGGGTGAAGTCTTTATACAAATGTCAAGAGTTCCACGTTGAACCACAACTTGTAATGTTTCAATTTACAATAAATTTCCATCGAATGTCTTTGTCACTTGTACAGTTCTCCAGGGAATAAATGATTATATTCTAAAAAATAGATGAACTTCTGAACAAGCTGTCATCTATGATAAAACATCTCGAGCTCCAAAGATGTAAGAAATACAACTCTTTACGGCACCTAATAGAAATATATCCTTCTTCTTGAAGATATATTGAACGACTGAATATTTCACGGGGATCTGAGTATTTTTAAACTAAACTAAGACGTCATTTCAGGCGCGCACGATGGAACGCGTGGCTATTTTGCAATAAACAATGCAATTTCACGTGGACCAAAAAAATGACCTTGGCAATAATCAATCGTTTTCGCGTAGTGTTTACTCAATCGACAAACCACGATAGGATAAAATCGTGCTTATGCGAGTCATACTACGTTTTATATAAACATAATATCTCTTTCAAAAATATCAGATCCCGTGAAAATAATCATTACAATATAAAGTAATGATACAAAAATAAAATAAAAAAGAATTTTAAATTAGCCCACAAGTAATTAAATTACATATTCGTAACACTTTCACCCATAAAGAAAAAAAGAAAGATTTATGTCATAAAGCTTTCTTTTTTACCATATGTAAACTATACATGAGGTAAAGAAAATTACATAAGAAGAACTCTTATGAATTATACAAAGTGTATATGAAAATAATATTTCTATACACAGGAAAGTGCATCTGCAATCAAATTGTCTTTTCCTTTGATGTGCCTGATGTTGAGATTATATTCTTGCAAAAACAAACTCCACCTTAATAATCTTTGATTTTTATTTTTCATCTTGTCGATGAAAGTAAGGGGATTGTGATCACTAAACACAACAACCGGAGAAGGAGCTGAGCTAATGTAAACTTCAAAATGCTGTAATGCCAGTATTAAAGCCAAACATTTCTTCTCGATTGCTGAGTAATTTCTTTGTTGCTTATTTATTTTTTTAGAGAAATAGCACACTGGGTGATCAACACCATTTCTATCTTCTTGAATAATACTGCTCCAACCCCAACATCACCTGCATCCACAGATAATTTGAAAGATTGATTGAACTTTGGAGCTGTGAGAACCGGCGCACTTTTGAATATGGCTTTTAACCTATCAAAAGATTCCTGACATTTTTCTGTCCAAGGAAACTTGTTTTTCTTACTTAACAAGTTTGTCAGAGGTTCAGCAATATTAGAAAAATTGGAACAAAACTTTCGATAGTATCCGGCCGTACTAAAAAATCGCATCAGTTGCTTTTTACTGACAGGCACAGGAAAATCAGAGATAGCTTTGACCTTAGTATCGATAGGTTTAACTTGACCATGTCCCACAATATGTCCTAAAAAGTTACACAAGCACGACAAAACTCACTTTTAGATAAACTGATTGTCAAATTTGCATCAATGAGTCTTTCAAAGAATTTCCGAATCGTGGCTAGATGTTCTTTCCACGTGTCGTTGTAGATGATGACATCATCAATGTAAGCATCACAATTTTCTAGACCAGAGGTAATCATATTCATCATGCGTTAAAACGTACTTGGGGAACCCTTCATCCCGAACGGCATTACTTTATATTGATAGAGTCCATCTGGAGTCACAAATGCCGAAATTTCTTTCCCTCTTTCCGTAAGTGGAATTTACCAAACTCCTTTCAGAAGGTCTAATTTGGTGACGTACTTGGCATTTCCAACTTTATCAATACAATCATCGATTCTTGGTAATGGAAATTAATCTGTTTTTGTCACACTGTTCACCTTCCTATAATCAGTACACATACGGAAAGTTTTATCCGGTTTCGGAACAAGTATGCATGGTGAACTGCAGTCACTTTTACTGGGCTCTATGAAATAGTTCTCCAGCAAATACTGAATTTCCTTTTTCAAGTATTCCTGTTTGAGAGGGTTCATTCCTTTCTGGTTGGTGTAAATGTAAAAGTTTCTGGTCCAGATCTTTCATAATTTCCGAATTCCAAAGATTTGTTGCTCCAAGATCAACAGTGTCCAATTGAATTTCTTCACTTAAATCCTCAGTTGGTGGGACAGGTACAACTAAATTAATTGCATAATTTACTTGGCTATCTCTTTCAATATACACCTTTAACATGTTAATGTGGCAAAGTTGTTTTTGTTTTTGCCTACCAGGTGTATTTATGATGTAATTTAAATCATTCACGTTCTTTTCAACCGTGTATGGACCATAATACTTGGCTTGAAGGGGATTTTGTGGAATGGGCAAGAGAGCTAGAACTCTATCACCAGGCTGAAAACTCCTATCCCTTGAGTTTTTATCATATCTTGATTTCATTCTGGACTGAGTAGAGCGCAGATTTGCTCTTGCGACCTCACAAGCCTTTGACAATTTGTACTTAAAATCAGAAACATAGTCAAGAAGATTGAGCTCTGGATCTTCATTTGAAAGAAGTTTCTCTTTCAACAATTTCAAAGGTCCACGCACAGTATGTCCAAAAACTAGTTCAAAGGGACTGAATCCTAAAGATTCTTGAACGGACTCCCTAACAGCAAACAAAAGTAAATGAATGCCTTCATCCCAATCTTTGCTAGTATCAAAGCAATATGATCGAATCATATTCTTTAAAGTCTGATGAAATCTTTCTAAGGCCCCTTGGTTTTCAGGATGATAGGCAGAAATTTAAATTGTTTAATGCCTAATTCATGCATAGCTTGCTGGAAAATTCCAGACATGAAATTTGACCTTTGATCCGATTGGACAGATTTGGGAAGGACAAAATTGAGTAAAAAACTTTATTAAAGCTTTCACTATAGTTTTGGTTTTAATATTCCTCAAAGGAATTGCCTCTGGGAATCTTGTTGACGCACACATAATGGTCAACAAATATTGGTTGCCTGACTTGGTCTTAGGTAAGGGACCAACACAATCTACCATTATTCTGCTAAATGGTTCGTCAAATGCAGGAATAGGTTGCAGATGAGCCTTAGGTATCTTCTTAATGGGTTTTCCTACCATTTGACATGTATGACAAGATCTACAAAATTTACAAACATCACTTTTGATTTTTTGGCCAGTAAAAGTGAGTCAAGATCTTGTGATAAGTTTTATTTATCCCTAAATGACCAGCCAGAGCAGTTTCATGACCAAACTAAGTATTTCCTGTCTGTAAGATTTTGGAACCACAATATGATAGTTCACTGACCATTTGTCGTTAGTTGGTACCTCGAGAGGCCTCCATTTTCTCATAAGAATTCCATTTTTAATGAAATAACAGACAGGTACTTCAGTGGCTTCAGTTTCACTAATGGCCCTCGGAAACAAACGGGAGATTTCAGGATATTTTTCCTGTTCGACGACAAGTGATTGTCGTTTGTGACCCTGATTAGATTAAAGAGAATGAGTATTTAAAAGAGGATCATTGTGATCAATACCTTTTTATTGATCCAAATTAGGAGTGAAAGTGACCTCATCAAAAGCCCGACCAAGACATGTGTCAGCTAAAGGAATATCAAAATCATTCTCAAGAGCTTTCTTTGCCATAGCTCTTGTAACTGCACAAGCTGGGTATAACTCAGGGTATTCTTTTTCAATAGGATCAACTTTCTGATGCAAAGAAGGCTTGTCAGTTACACGTGGATTAACCACAACCTTGTCTCCAACTAGGTCGTTGCCCTCAACGGGTAAAATAGACACTATTCCGACCGTCACATGCCCTGAAACTAAGTCTGATGACAAATTTACACAATGGAGAGGAACATTAACAAAGCCGCACTCTACTCCCTGAATGAGAACACTCTCATTAGAACAGGACGTGTCAGTAAAAGGGAAAGTACCTGACAATAAAAGACTCTGAGAAGCTCCTGCATCCCTTAAAATTTTAATAGGGATAGGATTGGCCAAATCACCCAAGAGTGATATAGAACCCTTCGACATGAATGGTTCATAATTCTCCATAATAAAATCAGACTGGGGTTTATGAGACCCAACAAATGTATTGCTTTCAATACATGACCGTGACCTTGACCTCTTAGAAATAAAAGCATTTGGGATAGGTCTATCTTGATTCTGATGCCTATATTTCAATTTGAAGCAATCAGAAATGACGTGTCCTTTTTTCTTGCAATAGGTACACGTAGGAATAGACAAGGGTTTTGAATCAAGTTTATCAGAAGCTTGATTTTTAGAAGTTGTGCCAGATTGAGTTTTAGGAGGGGTCATGTTCGGCTGAAATACCGTTCTACCAGTAGACTGCTGAGTGAAAGATTTGCTTACAACAGGAACTTTATGAGCAAAGGAATACTCATCGGCAGCAAGGGCAGCATTTTCCAAGGTTTCAATCTTGTGCTCTTCAAGATGATTCTTAATGTCATTAGGAACACAGTTATTGAACTCTTCAAGTAACACAAGTTGTTCAAGACTTTCATAATCATGTTCAACTTTCTTGGCTAAGCACCATCTCTTAAATAACTGCTCTTTTTGTCTGGCAAATTCAACACAAGTTTGTCCAGCTTCTTTTTTATAGTTTCTGAATTTTTGCCGATAAGCTTCAGGGACTAACGTATAACCCCTTAACATGCACTCCTTAACCAAATCATAGTCCGAACTCTGTTGTACTGACAGGGATGCATAGATATTTCGGGCTTTTCCGAAAGGTACACATTGCAATAATTGAGTCCAATGCTCCCTTGGCCATTTCAAATTTTCAGCAACTTTTTCAAAATAAATAAAATATTTGTCTACTTCCTTTTCACTAAAAGGGGGAATCACAACAGCAGTCTAGGTAATCTGGAGAGATCAAAGTTTAATCAATTAACAGTAGACCATGCTGGAATATTGATATACTGATGTGTGGGACCCTGTTAAACTTACAGAGTGACATATCAAATAAATTCATTGATACATAGCCACTGAAACTGACCATACATATACAATTACTCAATACAATTCAACAGAGAAATTTCTTCTCAGACACCAATTCACTTACAACTGACTTTAATGATTTCTGGAGTTTAAAAAATCATAGTAAATAATATGAAAATGTATAGAACAAACATTTTCAGTGGAAAATTCAGTTCAAGGTAAAAAGTATTTCACCTGCTTGCTTTTAATAAGCACGTGCCATAAAACAACTCCTGCGGAAGCTAAATCTGTCCGTCAAAGTCATTCTCTTGTGCACTTAGATCAGAACGAGTATCTGGATGAGATTCAAGCTATTGTTTCTTTCAGCATGACTAACCGATTGATACTAATCTTTTACCATGCAAATTGAGACCTGCAAAAAGAAAAGACACAAGTGATATTGATGTACTTTTAACATTCAGTGAAAACATAAGAATTTCAGATGAGAAACTGTATGTGTATCGTCAAATGCATGAAACTGCCACTTAATTTTAAGCTTTTCCCCTTTGTTAACTGAATCTAGAAATTTCAAGATATATACATAACACTGAAACATTTCCTATTATCATCCAAGTGTGAGATATGAATCTCTTATGTCACCTTCACAGTGGGGTCATGAAGGTAGAAACTATGTAGATGTGCTAAAACTTTCCTTCTTCTTACCAAAATATAGCAAGCAATATGCCATATGCATAATTATTTCTAAGACCGTTCCACTGGTGACATTCAACATTCACAACAGTGTGTTTATGTGTGATTCCTCTGAAGTCTATCTGCTCCTGTGGAGTTCAATTACTTTAAAGAATGCAAGTTGACATGTTATGCAATTGTTTCTGTGTGTCTGTATTGAAATGTGAATAATATTCATAAAAATAAGGGTGCAAACCTTGACAACTACAGAAAGAGCAAGACAATACATTATGGTCAACATTTTGTTCCCATATTTAGGAAGTTAAGTCCAAAATATGCTACTTTGTCATGATGTAAACAGTTATCACATTGAGGTACAAAACACAGTTATCTCCCTCTCCAAACAGCATTACATACAACACTTAGTGATATATTGAAAAAGGAAGGAAAAATAATGACGCTAATGCATAATAATTATTTAAATATGCACAAAGAAACCGAAAAGTATATTAGATGTTGCTGACTACACCAATAAAAATTATCAGTTTTCCTTAAGGGGGAAGGGGCCAGTTTTTATGTACAAATTTAATGCTGCAATCAGCGACATAGCATAAAAAATCATAAAAAATCAAATACACAAGTGAGGTCAAAACGGTCCATATTTTTGATACCTATATTAAAACAAAGTATAAGAACATTATCCACTTGACCAGAGAAGTCAATGACAGTTCATAGCAGAAGATGTTTATGCACCCCAACCTGCAATTATACCTGCAATTTTCATGTCCGAAGATCATTTTTGACACCATGTGATGCTCACAGTGCAAACACATGCCCTTTTCCTAGATGACAATTCTGCAAAACAGTGTGTACTAAACAGGCTGATGCAATTGAAAATAGTTGTCATCCAAGCCGTTTTTGAGATATTCTACTTGCCCCAAACCCATGTGTTTACTGCTATGGGAGGCTATCTCTTCTTCCTAGTCGACTATTAGTATTTCACTATCAACATACTGCAGAGTAACTACAGCAGGTTTACATGCCTGACATCAATTTCAAGATCAACACAAGCCCGAAACACCTACTTCACAAATATATCCATATCTTTAATTAGTAAACAATAATAGCTGAACAGTCACACCATAGCCTTAAGTTAAGAAACTGGACCCTGCCAAATAAGTGTGAAGATACAAATAATAATTTAAGCCAATTCCGTATATGCAATCGTGTATTTTTAGACCGCCTTGAAAAGCTCTTCGTTCATATCAAGCTATTGCAAGGGATTGCCATTAACATCGAAGTTATATTTATAATATGGGTCATGATTCATATTGTTGAGTTTCTAATGGTAACATATTTTGTAAAATCTAATAGAAATGTCTTGATGTTGCATGTTCACCGCATGGATACCAATTGCATCTAGCTGCAATATTGTCCGAAGGAGATACAGAATGAAACCAGTTTTTGTTCTCTAGTATACACGTTATAATTCCTCCTTGGACAAGAAATCAGGTTATAAGAAGTCAGTAAGAAGAAATCAATTATTCCAATGAGTAAACATGTATCATTTTATTGTACTCCGAAATACGATACCGAATTTACACTGAACTTAATCTTGACTCTGTCTAATTACATCACTTTGGTATTGTACATTCTAATTTTTTATATTGATAAATGCATGGACAACATATTTTGACGGAACCAATCTCCCATCCAGATTACTGTTTGGATGTATGATAAATCTTGATTTAAGTTTGAAAAACGAAAATAAACTGTACTGTTTCATGTCCAGATCATGTTTACGCCAGCTAGAAAGGAAAAGTTGGAATTATTTCTCCAAGTGGTTGGTATGGACTGAATGATTCCATTCGTATTAAAGACATGCGCCTTTATCTGTCGTCATTGTGAATAGGCATTTATTGAAAGAACGTCCTTATGATCGTGAGATATGCCCATTCCACTGCAGTTTACGTTTTTTCACTATGCTCAGGAGGTCTTCGTGAGGCCCAATGGCTTGTCTGATCCTTTGCCGTATTTCTTCATTGGTGACACGATCTTTGTATGAGACGCCGAGGATCTTTCGGAAGCATCTCATCTCTGTGGCTTGTATCCTTTTCTCTAAATCAGCTGTTATGGTCCATTATTCACAGGCGTAGAGAAATATGGAGATAACCAGTGAGTGCATCAGTCTGACCTTTGAACTGAGTGCGATGTTCTTGTCGTTCCAGATGGGCTTCAGTTTTGTCAGCGCTGCTGTTGTCTGTGCAATCCTGGAAAGTACTTCAGGCTATGATCCTTCATCTGTTACAATTATCCCCAAATACTTGAAGCTGTGGACTGTTTCTAGCTTCGTACCTTGGACCCTGATGTCAGTACTGATGCCCTTGGTGTTGTTGGTCATCCGTTTGGTCTTCTCTGCACTGATTTCCATGCCGTAGGCTGCGAAGGTTTTGTCGAGGCTCTCTACTAAGCTAGCTATTTCTTGTTCATTTCCTGCTAGTCCATCAATGTCGTCGGCAAAACGTAAGTTGGTGACTGTTCTACCTCTGATGCTGACTGTCCCTTCATGCTTTTCAAGCGCGTCAGCCATGATTCTCTCCAGAAAGATGTTGAATAGTGTGGGAGAGAGCAGACAGCCTTGTCTGACTCCTACTGTCGTTCTGAACCAGTCCCCCATGCTGCCGTTGAAGTATACTGCACTGGTGGCCTTGTCACACAGGTGCTGTATTACTGTGATGAGTTTGGCATTGATGTTGTACAGTCTCATGGTCGCCCACAAGGCTGCATACCATACCCTGTCAAATGCCTTCTTGAAATCCACGAAGACATGGTACAGATCTTGCTGGTGTTGGGGGTACTTCTCACACAATATCCTGAGGTTGAAGATCTGCTCTGTTGTGCTGCGCCCTGCTCTGAAACCTGCCTGCTCCTTGGCAATGATCTTTTCAGCATGTGGCTTTAGTCTGTTTAGCAGTATCCTCAACATGACTTTGCTTGGATGGCTTATAAAATTGATTGTACGGTGGTTTTAACACTGTTGTAAATTGCCTTTCTTGGGGAGGGCGATGATCAGTGATTGTGTCCACGGCGATGGCCATTCTCCTGTTAGCCAGATCTTATTGCATATATTTGTGAGGGCGCTAATCATTGCTTCTCCCCCTGCTTGGACCAGTTCTGCTGGGATGTTGTCCACTCCTGCAGACTTCCTCTTTTTCAACGATCTCACTGCTGCTTCTAGTTCGTCCCGTAGGATAAGGTGGTTGTCGTTGTTAGATGCTAGAGGGACGTTCAGTACCTCTGGATCTATTATGGTTTGGTGGTTGTAAAGTTCTGCGCAGTACTCTGTCCATCTTTTCAGAATGTCTTTTTCTTTTGTGAGGCAGTTTCTGGCTTTGTCCTGTAAGGAGGTAACTCGCCGTTGTTTTGTGCTTGTTAGATCTTTGACCAGCTGGTACACTTTCTTGCTGTTGTTCCTTTTCAAATTTCCCTCAATGTCTTTGGACTGTTCTTCTATCCAGTTCTCTTTTGCTTTTTTTCATGCTTTTCTTGACTTCTCGGTTGACTGCCTTATACTGCTCTGCCCCTTCTGTATCATTCTTCTTCTTCTTCAGCTCTCTCCTCTTGTCACACAGGTTCAGGACCTCAGCTGTGACCCATATTAGTTACGAACGTAAAAAAACTGTTACCGTTCGTGAAACAACGATCATTTGGAAGGTGACTTTTCCATAGGGTGTAGATTAACTGTACTGTTTCGGAATTTCTCTGTAACAACTAGGTCCTACACGGGCTCCAGAGCAATGTTAAAGGTTAAAAATACATTAAATGTTCTTTCTTGTTTGTTGATTATGCTTTGAAATGTAAATTTTTGGTACGGTTCTGCAATGGCTCGAGATATAACAGGCATTTGGTGTGTTATTCACGGCCGGCCCTTGGGTCAGTGGGGCGGGAGTGAAAGTGGTCAATGGTGTCAAAAACTAAGACGTGTGTTCATGTGTTTCTGGAGTTTTAACGTAGCTTTAACAATTTCAGTTATATCGCATCATGTTCCACCCAATCACATTATCCAGACACAAGGCCGACCAGTCCTAACACTAACCTGTTAATGCTGAGCGCCCAGTGAGGCAGCTGCTAAGTCTTTGGAATGACTCGGCCGGGATTCGAACCTGCAATCTCCCATTTCAGAGGCGGGCGTTCTAACCACTTAGGACACCAGAGCGGTCATTATTAACACATCTGTAAGACATGTCATTATGGGTGTCAAATCCAAGGTCATTGAGAATATTTATATTAAAATGGACTCCAATCCTGTTAATGACTCGTGGGCCCCAGAAGTTCTAAAGATTTAAAAAAAATGAGCTTTCACTAAACGTTGTTATCTTGGGCGTTAAACTGAAGGCTTTGAGAATTCCAAAACTGCAACGCCTGTTTCTGTTCATAATACGGCGTTCAAACTCGGTAAGCGACTTCCCATGCGGTCTAAGTTGACTGTGTGTTTTCATAACGTGTATCCTCAACCTTTCAGAACATCCCAGTAGTGTTATAAGGTAACAACTGCATCTCTACTATTATTTTTTATGTTACGTTGCTCATGCTATCTTTTAAGTACAGTTTATAGATAGTTGAAATCAGATCATCCATCTTATAACGCTTTCTTTTCCTAGATAACATGCTGTGGAGTTTTAATTTCGTAAAAATAAAAAGGATATCACCAAACCATTTCATCATAGGTGCCAAATCAAATGTTTTAGATAGTATCTTGCAAGGGAATAAATATTTAATTTTTAACCATTTACAAAGAGTGAGAGGTTAAAAAAATATAGAAGGTATAAAAACTGTGCAAATGGATGGTAGGAAGAATCATATTTACGTATAGAGATTGTTTTACAAATTCAACTTTGTAGATGGCGTTAAAACAGAAAGGCACATAAAATTTGTAATGAACATTGAGTTCTGGCCCCGAGAGAACTGTCCCAGGGTAGGGTTGGGAGAAGTGGATTAGGATTGCTGGTTGGAGGAAGAGATGTGGGGACATACAACATTTACAAAATGCGTGTATTTTGTAACTTTACTTTTCTTTAGCTTAATAGTTCTTATTTTTCTTAAACAAAAAAATCAATTTCAGCGGAAAAACATTTTATTATTTTAATCCCGTCAGTCACATCATTGTAAATAACGAGTCAGATATTTTATTTTCTTTTATGCACCGTACAACTTGTCTATTTGATCATGTAAAAGGAAGTTTAGAAATAATCCTTGAAGTCAAATTTGATGCAATCTTCCAACAGTTCGCTATAACGCTACGACACTGACCTGCAGGTGATGTTGCAAATCTCTCGTTACTCTTCTTAGTTTAAATTGAAAGAATGATAAAAATGAATGTCAACCACCGGCTGCAAATAAGGATCAACTGTTTTTGTAGATTGAATGTAGTAAGCTTAAGTGACGAATGTAAATTATTAGAATGAATTCTTAATGAAATACTTTAAATGCATGATTTGTGATTGTTCTGTTTCGTTTTATTGCTGGAGATTGGAATGAATGCACAATCAAGTCAATATTGTTGCACCCGTTTCTCGTTTGTTTTCTTCTATGAACAAAATATTATTTGAAGTCCTAACAAAAAGTCAGATTAGACGCAAAATAAGATCTTTCAGAAATGTCAAGAGGTTCTGTATTTTCTGAGAATGATTCTTTCACGACAATAAACAGTGGATTTTAATAACTGTATCCACCTGCAAAACTGAGCCAATTCATTAGCACTGTCCTGAGACCTAAATTGCTTTAATGTTGAAAGTATTGAATTTGTTTTAAAATAGTGAATATAATTATAATGCGTTGTATGACGGTTTCGCTTTGAGAACTCAGCAAAATGAAGATGACAACACAAGCTTGAGCTTACGAATAATGTTGGTAGCAGCTCTATTATATTCTTCTGTTGATCAAAATTATTTATTGAATGACAAAAAATATCGTTGTCGATATTATATTATGAAAACAATAGGGGTTATTGATGGAGTAGGTAGCGGTTCCACTTTTGAAAGTTCGTTAGTTATTTAGCTTTCCTTAAGTCACATAAACTGACACTCTTAGAAATAGATAAGATCGTAACATATTAACAACTAATTAATTTAACAGTAAATTGTGTATAAGACCTTGATATTAAGTCTGACAATGGACACCTTCATATTAAGCATTGTGTATATCAATTTGGCCTTTATCTTTTGGGTTGCAGCTATTATCTGTCCTTGCACGCTCACTATGACATGATACAAAAGGATTCTTTACAGTGTTTTTCTCAATATAAGTATTTTGTCTTTGACAGAGCTCGGTACGAAATGTTATCCTAAAATATTTTCTAAATGAGAAAATTATGGAACAACGTCACAAAACTATTCGCAGCTTCACGTCTTACTCGATAATATTCTGACAAATCAAAAAGGTGACATTCATAACATTTTAATAATATTTACACGTCAAGAGTAACATTTATTACTGGAAATGTTTCGCAAAGTTTTATGATGGATGGGCCTGGTTATTCGCATATATTTCGTGAAAGGTAATTTGATGATTAATACTTTTGTCACCAACAAATTTCGCAATAGTTTTAGCGCCGAATCTAGCATTTATAATGACAACACTACACCATTTTGATTTGTTAGGACAAGTCATTAAGCGTTCTGACTTGTGCGATTATACATATTATGGAGATAACACTTGAAAAGAACTTCGTGTGAACGAACTGTACGCGTCCAATCGAACATCTCGTTGAAAACGGCTCGTATTTTATGAGATTGTGATGTTTTGATTTGTGGAGTAATTGCCAGAATTAAGTGTTTCCGTAAACTATTGACAGAGGGAGGGTATGTAATTGGACACGTAAAATAAATACAATTTTCTGCAGAAATCAAACAGAGGTTATCGACTAGTTTTCTCTGGGCCATGATCAAGACGGACTAAGACATTGATTTTATCATTTAGTATAGCGGCAGCGTTCATATATGCTTAACTGTAATGCAGTTGATAGTGTAACGCGCGAGGGATCTCACTACTACAACACCTATGTGAAGATGGTTTGAGGCCGATGTTTCCATTATTTCCAAGAACCCTCTAGAAACCAGTAGTTGGCAACCAAAAGGTTCTTAAACGTACAAGCAGCACAAATTTCTTACCACATTCCACAAACCATGACCCAAACAGGTACTACAAAGAATTATTCCTGTCTCAAATTACTAAAAGCCTATACGTGAAATTATCCTGAGAATTCCTTATATTAAGAAACTGGGGAGAGACAATGAGACGTCTTGCTAGAGACAATTTTGGTGTCTTACTGGTGTTAAACTAAGTAACAGCTAAGACAGAAAACCAACATGTTTTGTAAATTTCAACAAATAATTTATTGCTCTAGAACACAAAGTGAAAATTTAAAAAGAACTTAAAGTATTGTGAATTAAATTCCAAATAGTCTTAAAAGTTCTAACACAAGTCCAAATGTATGAAGTTACAACTGAATTCCAGTTGTATTCCAAATAAGTTGCGATATTGATCGTTGTGAGGTGCCTATAGTCTAATGCTAATATGCGAGTGGCCTGGATTGTGGCGATGTGTTAACAGTTTTTTAATGTATCACAATAATATAATCCAAAATGTTCTTTTCTGAATTCACTAAAATTCCAAAATTAATGTTCCAGTCCATGAATATTGTTGCTGAGCACTTTGTACTTCCAATAAATACCAACTTAAATAAATCCACCTAAATCAAAAAACTGAACATAACGATATGAATCATTCTGCTTCAGATGTTCAGGCAAGAATGAGTAGAATTAAAACTTTTCCATGTAAACAAGATTATATATCCCCCCTCCCACTTCACCTAGGTCACAATTACCATTTTCTGGAAATCCTCTGTCAAATAATGGAATTTTCCATTTTAGAAGTTTCTAAGGTCAGAATCAAAACCGTATCTTTAACTCAAATTCAGTTAAGCATAATTACATCAGTAATGATCTGAATCCACAATCATAGAGACAAGTTAACCTATGTATTCCGTTGTTTATAAATTAATGTTACTGGTTACGTACACCATGAACTTGATTTGGGACAAGGTAAAGCACAAGATACAGATGCAGTAACATACAATCATTAAAGAAAGCCACCAAATATTACGAATTAAATATACATTACACATGAGACAATAAAGGTTTCATACTAGACAATTTAGTTTGGGTTCTCAAATCAATCCAAAACTGTTTATGTTTGACTTGTACTCCACGACTCTTCGTCCTATCTTAATTTACGACTAAAACAAATGATTGTCCACAAGTTATTTAGATTAATAATAAAATCTTCTACTTCCTGGTCAGGACTTGGATTTTCTTAATTATTTGCTAAATGTGAATAGAGGTTTTATGTATCAGAAAGATCGATTCTTTCTCCGTTTTAAAAGGTTTTCTTTTTCCTTTCAGGACTTCCACCCGAAGCCTATTCCATATGGGAAGCCTATCCGTGGAGATTTGGTGAAAGTTTCTGCATTTTAAGAGCACTGCTGATGGAAGCAACATCCTATGCATCTGTGATGACTATCACTGCATTTACTGTGGAACGTTACATAGCCATTCGACACCCATTAAAGGCACACAAAATAGCCAAGTTTTCACGATGTATTCGGACAATAATTGCCATTTGGATAATTGCATTCCTTTGTGCTTTACCCTACGCCATCAACACAGAACTGTTCTTTTATCTGCATGATAAAAATGGACTTCCTATTACAGATTCCTTAACATGTAACATTCCAAACAAGCTCGAACACAGGATGGGTTTCGTTTTTCAGTTATCAACTTATATTTTCTTTGTTTTACCGATGACGGTTATACTAGTTTTATACATCCTAATCGGATTAGCCTTGCGCAAAGCCGAAGAAGAAAGAATAGCTTCGGATGAGTCAAATCATGGACATGACAGCAGTTCATCACACGCTCAGAGGAAAGTGGTGCTCAAGTTGCTAGGTACAGAATATAATATTTGATGCATTTTTCCTTCATTAGTTCTTAATCTCAATTCCACGGCAAATAGTACTTGGAAAATTGGGTAAAAATAAAATGTACAGTCTCTTAGCTTAGTCTGCATGAACACTTTTAGAACGCGGTAAGGTCGTCATCAACTAGTATCATCTTAAAACTAATTGTATTTTTGCGCTTAAACAGTAACCATGCGGGTTTTGATCATAGTTAGTATTTAAGGTCACGATGAATAGGAATGCCCTTTCCTTAATGGAGAAATATTAAGTCTTTCGAAAATTAAAGTTTAAACTATAATCGTACATGCAAATTCATGCTGTCGTTTCGATTGTTGATTTTATCAGTTATAACGTTTGAATAAAGCCGTAGCCTTTAGAGTAGTAGATAAACCATGGTCAAATATATTAGCAAAATGTATGAAGTTTTCTGTATCGACCTTATGTCTATTCATGCCCACTTGAGAAATACCAACGTTTGATTCCCAATAAAAGCAAATTTTGTAACCTAGGCAAATTATTCTAAAGTGATACATGACTTTCAGGAAATATTGATTCCATTAAGTTTTCATTTGTATATAGTGTCAATATAGAACAATAGATATGTATCATTCTGGGAAACGACATATTTTGAGTATGCGTGAAGAGTGTGTTTAGTGATAATTGAGAATGATGAAAAACAACCGACTCAGCATTTGTGAAGCGGACAAACATTTGTGTCTTACGAAGTGACAAGATGTAGACACATTCATGTATACACACAAAAGATTTACTTAGTTTTTCTTATAGTTTTTCCTCGCTTTGCACGCACAAGATATATCGTGTTAAAGGTTTCTTTTGGTGACTTTTCTTAAAAAGTTGTGCTTTCCAATTAATTTACGTTGTACTAACATACGGAATTAATCAAAATTTATTGATGATAACAATCGCTGAAAGAAAATTAAAATTATTTTTTAAATTAGAATCGGCACATTTAGCACGTTCTCTCTGGAAGGTCGGGTGATAATTCAAAGAATCTGTTCAAAAAAGTATGAGGTGCCGTAGTAGACTAAAGCTGGTCCAGTGAGGCAGAAGTAATTTGGTCCAATCAGGCAATAGCAGTTTGGTTCAATCAGACAATAGCAGTTTTGTCCAATCAGACAAAATTTGCTTGGTCCAGTCAGACAATAGCAGTTTGGTCCAATGTCGTTTGTTTGAAGTTCGCATCTTGAATCAAATTATTTGTGCAGAAGGTTTAATTTTCTTTGTCAAGGTTTTATATTTATCTGTTGCATTTATACAGCGGCAATTCAAATAGTTTTGGGGTTATTTTAAATTACATTTCATATGACTTATTAGATTTTATTTGTTGAATTACACAGCAGTGGTTAAATGTTTCAGTGTGCTTGTTAAGATTGCTAATTGTACATGCTGGAACGATACATGTATGTTACAAGTATAACTGGTGGAGGAAGAACCCTGGAAAACCCCGGGAAGAACCACCTACCCACGAGAAGCTACTGGCACGCTTTCTCACATATCCAGTCTAAGACTCGAACCCACACAGACAAAGATGAGATTGCAGTGATCCGGAACTGTGAGCACTTTAGACCACTAGGCCACCCGGGGTCCCCACTTATTTTGATAAAATGTCGGATATATATATATATATATATATATA
>JAECUM010091486.1:0-27666 GCA_016617855.1 Megalonaias nervosa
ATTTTTGAAAATTAAGGGTTCCTACGAGGGGTTTAAAAAAACATTTTTGCCTTAATAATGAAAACTTCTTTAATTGACCAGATTTTTTCACAATCTGGTCACTACGCGTATGTCCTTCAACAGCTCTACTGCTGCTATAAATTAAACAGCCATTATAGATATTATCAATAATGAGTATTGGAGAACCACACTCAGCTAAATTAGCTCGAGAGCGACTAGAGGCAATTAAAAAATATCTACCCGTTCGTGATTCTGTGAAGCAACAACTACAATCGCGTCAGGAGTCTCGATTTGAATTTGAGGAGGATACAAAACAGTTATTTAAACCTATCACTGAGACCACTAAAGGTATTCAACCTGTGTTAGAGAAAACAGCTGAGGCTACAACTGCAACACAGAAGGTTATTGGAGCATTACCAAACCAAATTAAGGAAGCTATAGAGTCTGCCGATAAAACACGTGCTGAAATTCAAGATGTTAAAAATATTGTCGAGGATCTCTCTAAACCAGAATTAAAAACTCGGTATTTTAATAAACAAGGCTATGAAGCAGTTATAACTGATCCTGTTAAAGTCGCTGCGGTGGGATATCAGATTCGGAGTAATCTTCTAAAGCCAGAATTTTATAACACTCCAGAAAACGAGTGGAATGCTAGGGTATTTCGGGAGTACAAGGATATTTCACAAATCAGTAAAAAATATAAAGAAGAATATGATGATTTTGTTAATGAAGTTAATGAAATGAAAAAAAGTGTTGGAATACCAGTTACATCATCAAAAAAGCAGAAATCTCGACGGCGGAGACAACCATCACCACAATAATATGAATTATTACCAGTATCATCACCACATCTCATATTCCCATCACCACTGCAACCAATACCACGACTACAACCACTACTACAACGACAACAACAAGAAGAAGAATCACAACAACCAGTCAGAACAATACGTGAAGAAGAATATCAAGATCCTGGCGCGACTGGAAGTGGTCTAGGAAGTGGTCTTATTACTTGTCCCAATAACGTTCTTGCTGATGTCGATCGACTAGAAATCCTCATCGGAGGAAAACGAGCTGGTAATAATTCCCCAGAAATCATTAATGAAGTAGCTGATATTTGCAAACGATTATTTAGTGGCGGCATCATGGATATTAATGTATATCGGTCTCTTATTAATGAAATCGCCGACGATTATTATAGTGATTAAGTATGTAATTAGTGATAAAAACACTTAATAATAACAATGATCGTGCATGGTACTCAACGTGGACCTACCATGGTCAGGGTAATAAACTCTCGATTACCTGTATACAGAGCAACCTACGGAGATGGATTAGGTGATGTTGTTCAGGGTCTGTTTACAAGAATAGCCCCAAAAGCAATACCTATTGCAAAGCAACTAGGAATGAAAGCTATTGATGTTGTTCGTGAAAAAGGTGTAAGCGCTGTTGGTAATCTCGCTAGCAAAGCGTTTTCAGCAATTAAAGATAGACTATCACGATTAATACGCAGACCGGTCCGACATCAACCTGTGAAATTGCCCAGCACTGAAGTAATGCCCGCAAGTGTAAGTAAAATAATAAATCAAGCAGCTAATCAAAAACTAGCGGAGTTAGCTGATATCCCGATGTCGGAAAAGGAAAAAAATATAACCGCTAGTCTGATAGCAGGAAGTGGTCTTCGAGTTAGACGAAGACGATAATAATAAAGATGTTCAAGCGTATTTCTAACACCGCGTTTGATATAGACGCACCAGTTCTCAAAGATGAGTCTGTGCGCGATTATCAATATTATTCTTATGACGCCCGAATTCCAGATCAGCGTGGAAGAATCGAACTACAGGTTCAGGATACAAGTAGATATTTCTTACCCGCTGAAGCATTTATTGAAGTCGAAGGTGAAATTTTAAATAACGTTGTTCCTGCAGCACCAGTAGCATATGAAGACGATGTTAGTGTCGGTTTTGTTAATAATGGTATTATGGCGTTGTTTGACAGCGCTACGTACATGATTGACGGAAAAAATATTGAATCAATCCAGAAAGACGTTGATGTTGCCACGACAATACTAGGCCTTGCGAGATACAGCGACGATTACTCAAGATCAGCTGGTCCATCAATGATGTTTGTCAAGGATACCTCTAATCACTCTGATAACGATCAATATGATATAAGACAACCACAGAATAATGTTGGAAACGCCGCAGCAGACGTAGAGAATATGATTATTAATGTTAATCCAAATTTCAACTTAGGATTTGCAGTACGTAAATCGATGTTAAAAGGTGATAGGAGAGCATTTTCATGTGCAATTCCACTGTCACATATCTTTGGATTCTGTAGAGATGTCAGAAAGGTTATTTTCGGAGCTAAGCACACAGTTGTACTTGTACGAAAAGGCAATGATAATGATGCAATATGGAAACCTATTGGTGATCCTGGTAAAGTAGAATTAACAAAACTTTCCCTGTGGATGCCAGTGATGACTCCGTCAATATCTGAAGAAGACCGGTTGTTATCTTTTATGAGTCAAGGCTGTAAATCAACATTGTCATGGTTGACTATGACCACAGATGCTGTTCAAAGCGCAATTAATGGTTTATTTACGTGGCAAATAGCATCACAGCAAGGTGTTTCTGCACCAAGACATATATTTATTGCGTTTCAAGATGTTGCACGAATAAACAATCAAGATGAAAGTATAATGATATTTGACAAACTCGGTGTTTCTGAGGTTTCATTAAGGATTAATGGACATCAAGAACCATCCGAGGATATATTACTGAATTTCGATCAAAATCATGTAGCACGTGCATATCATCGATTAATGTCGTTCATGGGACGTGATCAAAATGTTGATACTGGTTTACAAATATCTCAGTTAGATTTTACAACGCTGTATCCGATTTATTACTTTTCACTAGAACATTTAGATTTAACAAGACAATCTGTTGTAGATATTCATTTTCGAGCTCGTGTGAATCGAGGAGTTATTGTCAATTACAGAGCAATAGCCGTTATACTCAGCGATAAATCGATGTTACTCGAAGGTGTTGGTGGACGAATGAGAGTTATTGATGCTCCAGTAGAAAACATGTAATTAGATCGTTCATAATAATTATAAATGTCATATCATCACGTTAGTGTAAGTCTGACTCCTGGTCAGATTAAAAGCTACAATCATCATCAAAAAATAATCGTGCGGTAAAAATATCATTAAAAAAAGAACAAATCGCGGGTGGTCCGAATAAGCTATCGCTGACTGAACGTCAGTATAATCACTTTAATAAAGCCAAGCGATTAAAGACTGGTGTACGACTTGATCTTTCCGCAGCGGTTATTAAAGATATTGCTAAAACGGGTGGTATATTTCCACTTCTCGCAGCTATACCAGCATTAATAGCAGCTGCAGCTCCAGCTGTTGCAAAGGCAGCTGCGCTAGGTGCTGTTGGAACTGCTGCTGGAATGGCGTTAAAGAAAGCAACCGGACAAGGAATCAAAAAAAAGGGAAAGGGTCTAAGATTACCAGGAACCCCGCCTTCGTGGTACGGAAAGGGTCTAAGATTGCCAGGAACTCCACACTGGTACGGAAAAGGCCTAAGATTACCAGGGACAGTTTACTAATAACACCCATGTCCAATTTTGATTTACTCGATGCTGCTAAAAAATTAAAAATAAAAAATTTCAGAGGTGTTTTTATGCGTGATCAATTACCGAAACAACCAAACAATCTTGAAACCGGTATCATTAATCTCGATAAAAATTCTGGTACAGGCACGCACTGGGTCGCATATGCAATTGATCCACGTGGAATTATTTATTTCGATTCGTATGGATTAGCACCACCAAAAGAATTTCTTCATTACGTTAGCAATAATACTACTCCAATCTGGTATTCAACGCTACCGACACAAAAAATAACTGATCCTCCAATATGCGGTCGTGAAACCCTCGCTATGCTTGATGCTGTATCAAAATCAACAACACCGCCTCATAAAGTCGTACACGCGTTCACTACGCTACGTCATAACACTTAAACAGATATCAGTAAATATAATGGTAGATATTTACGGAAGATCCTCAGGTAGAGCTCAGAAGATCGATTTATCTAAATATGCAACCATTGATCAGCTCAGAAATGAAATCGATGATTTATTAAATATAACAAGCGTGGATCAAAATGAAGTCGTCGTTTTTCAGGACAAACAAGGACGATTAAAAACGAGTAATATACAACTACTAGATGTTCTTGTACGAATTCCCAACGCGGTTGTTAATAATGTCGTTACTTTCACTGATCATGGTAAAATACAGGATTCCGGTAAGTCGGTTAATGATTATGTTAAGAAAACTGGTGATGTATTTACCGGTGATATTATTATGTCAGGAAGAAAAATTACGTATCTTGGAGATCCAATCGCAGATACAGACGCAGCAACACAAAAATACGTCGATGATCAAGAATCCAAGTACGTGTCAGTGCGCGGTGGTATAATGCGTGCATTTCTCGACATGAATAATAATGATATTAATAATCTCAGAACACCAGAAACAGATTTTGACGCTGCAACGAAGAAATACGTCGACGATAAGGAAATTCCAATAACGACTTCATTAACGACTATCAATGATGGAATTGCTTCATTTAGAACTGAATATTTTAATCACGTACAAACATTTCTAAATTTTCGTAGAAATGTACACAGATCTATTAACGAATTTTTGGAACTCCACCAACTGTTATTATTAATCTCGCTGACATTAACGCAAGACTCAACGATATCATTAGTGGTATTCCTAATATTATTCAAAAAACTAATCTCGTTAAAATTCCTCACAAGCAGATCATTAATATCGTGTACACAGTCGCATCAGGAAAGGCAACATGGTCGCAGGAAAATAACACTTTTAAACACACTGCAGAGGTTACTGGTGTATACAGATTATCTGTATTTTGTGCTGAAAAATTTACTATATTTACCACATTTCCATGGCGTCATTCAACCGATGATTTTTCTGGAATTGTGTCTATAGTGTTAAATAAAGATGTCGAGGAAACGTTTATGCTAATAGCGAATGATAAAAAGTTAATCGCAGCGACTTATTGGTGGTGTATTGAGTTTGTAGCCGAAACTCCTCAATTAGTTACCTAGATAAGTATAATGAATCAAGAATCATTTATCGACGTTCAACGTCACAGATACGCTCAAGTATGTGAGTGTCAAACTAAACTAAAAAATATCATCGACGATTACACGATAAAGGTAAAAAAATATCGTCGTCGTATGGTTGTTATTGATATAATGGTATACTCGGTTTCTGCTGTTATTGCTGGAACTGGATTATTACTATCAACAATAACGATGACAGCGCCTGCAGTTGTAACAATTATAGTTTCCACGGCAACAACATGCGCAGGTATTTTCAGTATTATCTCTAAAAAAATATCTACGTGTACGAATGATAAACTAAACGAGTACGTGATGAAATTACACAGCAACAGCCGCATACATTAAATTATGTTCGTATATTTCAGCGTATCTCAGTGATGGTAAAATATCCGATGAGGAGTTCGTAACGATAATGAAAACCTACGATGAAGCATTCATAATCGCTAGTGACGGAAAGATGGAGAATTAAATAATAACGATACTAATAATGTCAGAGTCGCAATTACTTCAGCAGATCGTGGCTAATACAACGCCGTCAAAAACTACTATGATATCATTAAGTTCAACCAATCCTGAATTTAGCGTTAATTTTCCGACTGCAATTCCAGCAAAGGAAATAGCATTAGCGCAATTACGAGTTTATCATAGCTGGCCTAATATTAGATCAAAACCGTTTGGTGGACAACAACCAAATAATTCACTGGTATTCGCGAATAAAAATAAACCAGATGGAACACCTGATTGGCAAGTTGTTGGGATTTCAACGGGCAGTTATCAAATAGAACAGATTAATGATGAGTTCCAACGCAGAATTAAATCTATCACAGGGAAAGAATCTAAAATAGCAATAACTGTTCATGAACCAACACTATCAGCGGCGATTGAAATAAATTCTCCTGATTACCTCGTAGATATTTATCAGAGTTCGATTAGATCCGTGTTAGGATGGCCTGAAGTCGCACCTGTTTATAATGGAGTTTCAGAACCAACTAAAAATGAGTTTAAAACGAGTGAAGAAAAATTCATTAAAAAACCAGAATATCGAGAAAAATATCCATGGAGACATATATTATTTAGATCTGATCCAAACGACGATACATATCACTTTACCGATTTTTACGGTAAAAGGATCCCCAAGATGAATAGATCAGCATTCAAAATTACACCAGAGGGGGGGAGGTATCGAGAAAATGTTGATGTAGGATTTATTAAAGAATTTTTTGATGATCTTAAACCTGAATACGATAAAACGTTTAATGATTTAAGAAATTTACTTATTTCATTATCTCAATATTATGATGATAACGTAAAGCAGCAAATAATCGAGTCAATAAAACACTTGAATGGTATCTTATTCGATTTATACATCGCCAATCGAAGTATCATAAACGTTGCGACTAAACTCAATGGAAATTATTACACAAATACAACATCTAAACAAGTATTTCTTGATCATTATAAAATAACAGAAAAAGATTTACAAACATTTGTTATACCAGATTTAAATAACGCTGAAATGAAGAAATCATTAAATGATCTTATTGAAGAATATTATCCGGGAGTAATTGAATCGTGGAGAAAAATAGCCCCACCACCGGCTATACTAAAACACAATAACAATCCCTTTGGTGCCGGTAGACATATATCACCAGGCATTGTAAACATAACAACAACAATTGCAGTCAATCTGGTATGTGATGTTATTGAAGGTTGCTATCAGGTAGATCTTTCTAAATCTAGCCAAGCTCAGCAAGGGTATATACTATATTCATTTAGCCCTAAAGATCCACCAGGGTGGTTAATTGTAACTGAACCAATTAACCCCGTGTACCTGCGAGTTCATAATCCATTTCTGACAAGAATACACTTTAAACTTACAGACCAAAATAATAGAATTCTGGACACGAGGAACGAAGAACTGAATATAAACCTGTATGTACGCTCATAGAGCGTTATCATAATACGTTTTTATAACAAAAAAAAAATATCCGGATATTTATTCTTTTGTTTACATAAAATCCGTGCACAATGAAATCTAGAAGACTTTGGCTGCATATTGATTATTCCATAACAGCTGTGCGTAAAGTTATTTTAAGACCGCTATATAACTAAATCAATATCTGCTGTTACGGCCCACGCATAGACTCAGTGTTATACAGAATTATATATATTTTGGAAACTAGAAATATAAAATCTCATTTTAGACAGAAAAATGTGGTTTTTGTTAAGAATATTGTAGTTTTTAGGAATAACGATATGACTGACACATTGGTAAACACATACTAACTTTTTCAATATGTATTTATAACAAGGTCCGATAGCTCAGTTGATAGCGCGTAGAAACTCTCATCCGGAGGGTCATGGTTCGAAACCCAAGAAGGATAAATTGTCTGCGGGGGCGATTTTATGCCAAAATTTATAATTTATTGGGGGCTCCAGCCACCCCCGTCTTCAGAGTACACCAATCCACTACGTCAACACGTGGTGGATTCACTTTTATGAATCACCCATTGGTTGATCGTTATGGGTTGGTGTGCTGGCGTGAAGACGGCATTTCATCATCATCATCATCATATCATCATCATATCATCTCATCAAAAATATACAGCGGGGGGTGATATGAGGTCATGACCTTGTGACTTCACTAAAGGGGTACCCCACACAAGGGCCATTCCAAAAGACACAATCGCAAACTAAAAATAAACCTAATGAGATTCCAGGTCACAAAGACCAATCAGCCTTTGAGTTCTTAGAGTTTCGGTTACGGATATCTAGGAATTCTTGTAAGGCAATAAACAGAATCTGATTGGTCACTAAAATAAGACCTACACGTACAGACAACCCTCTGAGCCTCTAAAGTTTCGGTTACGGATATTTAGGGGTCTCTTGGGGGTAAATGTCTAAACAAAGATTCGGAACCTCATTAGGTTTATCTGATACAACTATGGAATGGTAGACCGAATGTCACCCCGCGCTGTATATTTTTGTTTATTTTTATATTAAATATAAAAATAAATATATATAATGAACCATGAAAACATCAATGATATTATCTGTGCTATTAAAACACTAAAACATAACGGAATAAAAATATCTGATAATCTCGACCCTCAGAAAATCATGTGCGATTTTGAATTACTGCAACAGAGAAAATTTGATAATAAATATACACTATCTTCAAACTACAGATTTATAAAATTAATTTATCAATCCATGCTTGAATCACTAGCTACGGTAAACGACAATCAGGTAAAGCTATTTGCACCTCTTGCACGTTCTATCGAAAATATTAAATCCGAACTGTCTCACGAGTACGAAAGAAAAAAGATTGTGGATAATCGTGTAATGCAATTAAGAAAGATTATGCTATCTGATTCTGTCAATGCTGAGAGCAGCGACGGTGAAGGTGAACCCCTGACAGAGTCAGTGACTGTAATTATGGCTAAACAAAATCCTTGGGAAAATTGACAGAGTCGAACTATTTGTTTTTGTTAGGAATAGAGAGTTAGACATATTCAAATACTATCCGCTGATTATATGTTTTCGAAAGGGCAGATTTGTATATTTTATTTGCGACACGTTGTACTGAAGGCATGCAAATACCAAAATATCTGGCAGCAGAATTAATTGATTCAAAACTAATTTCTTCCCCAGTCTCTGTATTTACGGATTTAATAGATCTTCTTGCAAACTTTTTACATTTTCCAGTATTTCCCCGTGCAGCATTCTGACTTTGTGTAATAGCCTGTAAGTTATATAACCGATTATTATGGGGATTTCCATCAATATGATCAACTACAAGTCCATCCTTGATCAATCCAAAATGACATTCAAATACGAATTTATGTGATAAATAATTTTTCTTTCCTTTGGTATTGAATTTAAAATAACCAATATTATTAAGACTACCTACTGGTTTTTCAATCTGCAGTTTCTAATCACGCCATCACGAGATGCTTCATAATTGGTAAGGATTGGATGTGACACAAATTCGTTTTGTTCCATTTATATATAATACTATTTGTTTAAATCATTATTTTTTTTTTGAAAATCTAGCCAAATAATCTTCTTCGGTTTTTATAGGAGAGTCAGCGTTATTTTTTTTGTCATAATATCGTTTTAGTTCTCTGTATTTTTTTCCGCCACATTGCGCACACAATTGAGTTTTTCCTCGCACTCCAGCACTACACACAATACACGGTTTTGGTCCTAGACTTCCATTTCTGACACATTGCATATGATAACTACAGTATTCATTCACGCATGATTGTTACACGGAGAAGTATATCCAATTTTGAGCCAAGCACATTTGTTTTGTGTTTCAATCATATACAAAAGATTAATGTTCAATTAAATATATACTTGCCTAATTATAATATGGAGGAATTATCCGTTATTGAACCTTCCCCTGCTAGATTTGACCTTGACAGACTATCAGAATATAAATTTAGTACTTCGATGCAGGATCTGGCATTAATGGATGAGGATGTAACCGAACGTATTCGTGAAGCAAAAAGGGAATTTCGTGACGATGGTGCAGTTCATGCATGGTCAACATTCAGAGTTGGAAATGTTACTAATATGATGAATGACAAACGAGGAAAAGTAATTATTAATCACCTTGATAATCAAAAATATTTTATTTTAATAAAATTTATTGTAGAGACAGAAGAAGATATTTGGATTATTCGTGATAAGCGTGATCCCGTCCGTGTGCAGCCCGGGGGTAATATTGTTCTTTTGAGTAATAAATCTAAGCCCGGAATACTTACTGGCATTGATAAACTTTACTATATACAGAGTTATCCAGCAACTGCAGTTGTGTATGGAATATTTCCGCTAAATAATAAACCTAATGTTGCGGATCTCAAACCGATGAAAATATCAAGAATAAACTGCGTAGCTGAACGAGTTACAGAACATTTTACAAATGCGATACGTGGTAATGGCTTAACAGATTTAAGACATAAAAAAATAAACACATGGGCAGAGTCCGTTAAAGATGCTGGTGCATCTATTAAGGATGTTGCTGAACTAGAAAAGTTATTAAGATTTCCAATAACAGTAAAAACACTAACCGGAGAGATATTATACGAACCAAAATATATAAAAAATGGAAACCCTATAACAATCGTTGATCATAATGCACATGCATGGACTAATGCTGTAACGATATTTCCACGAGATAGAAAAGTTAAGTTTTATGATGGTGATATATTTGATTTTATTAAAAATATCAGCAAAAGCGACTCTGTATCCGTTTGGTTATTTCAGAGTTCGGAATATGATCATTACGATCAGTTTGTACGGCCTAATGGTGATATTTATCGTACAGAATTTCTTCATGAAGAAATGGAACATCTTGCATTGAAATATACCTCTGATGATGTCATAGTTGGACAATTACTGAATAACTGTTTTACCGTACCATCGGTTGCTGCCCATTTCGCTCAGGAGAAAAATTCATGGAAAACGACACGATCAGAATTCCTTGAAGATGTCAAGAAAAGCTGTTTAGAATATGGTCACGGTGGGTTATGGAACACCAAATACAACCATAGTGATGTTATCTCGGTTGATATGGTAGCGTGTTATCCTGGGAGTTTTCTTGGATATGGAGTATGTTCTAAATACTTTAAGAGATTCGGACATCCTACACATGACATGACCAGGGTTGCGATAAACGGACATTTACCAGATTTTGACTTAACCGGATTTGCTCATGTAGAATTATTCGAATTTGCAGAAAATCTCCATCCGATTACTTATGCTTGGTTTGGAAGACATTTTTCAGAAAAATATTGGGTTCCAATAGTACTATTGCGATATATGCTTGATGTTGGATTTTTAATATCGCTGAGAGTAACTGAAGCGATTATATCGTATAATTCACAGAAACAAGTTTGGTTACCAGAACCGAACAGATTTAATATTGATGATACCAGAAAAGAATTCCCTGATATTGATGAAGATCATATTATTAAAATAAATAAATGCAGAAACGAGTACGATGAGAAATTTGCAAAAGATCTCGGTAGAAAGATAATCGGTAAATTTACTCAAGGTGGTTCATACGATTATAAACGACATTGTACAAGATTGATTATGGACGATGCTGAACTAGATTTTATAATCGCTGATACAACTGAGAAAAATACGTTTATAAACAGATGTAATGCTTATTTATCAGATGGAACGAAACTAGGTACCATTGTGAGCTACCTTGATGGCGAGTCACCGCAGTTTACTCATTTAAGATCTTCGATGTTGGCATATGTTTCTATAAATCTACTATCGATGATAAATAAATTTCCCCGTCACGCCGTCAGAGTCGCTACGGATTCATTTTATGTACATAAAAAATATAAAGATTTATTAAAACTCGGTAATGGTGAATGGGGGACATGGAGAATAAAACAAGAAAATATATTTAGTTATTCTGAATCTGCAGATGTTGAAATTGTGGAGACATAATACAGAAATAATAATCAAACATCAAAGTCATCTGCACCATCTGTGTATGATCCTGTATCTAGACATAAAACCGTTTATCTTAATGGGTGTGGAGGGTCAGGTAAAACAACTCGTGCGATTAATTTATTTATGAATAATAGTTCAGATATAATTGTTTTGACACCTACACATAAACTTGCTAGAGAAATAAAAGAACGAGGAGTAAAATCGTGTACATATCACAGTTTCTTTAGATGGTGCGGAGACACATGGACTCCATCGCGGATGGGTGAAAAATATATACCTAAATATATTATATGGGACGAGATATGCACGGTGTCGTTAGAAACACTAAAAACATTTCTTGAATGGTTGTTATTGAAGATTACTGCTGTGATTATGTGTGGCGATCATGGTCAACCACCACCCTTTGTTGGACAGTCTCCACATGAATGGCTGAAGAATAACGTAAATTATTATGAAGAAATAAATGATGACCATAGAGCTATCGATGAACCGCTGAAGGAATTTAAAAGATTAATCAGACTTCAGCCAGACAGAGTACAATGTGAGATAATGCGAGGAGTAATTCCAGAGACTTCTATGAATGAATTTTGGACTTTATGGAATCCCGCTGATTTAATAGTCGCGAGTAGAAAGATAGTTCTTGATGAACTACAGAATAAATTATTTACGTTACATAAAGAAAAGTTTTCAGATCTACCTGTACCTTTGTGTTATCGCCCCTCAGATACTCGACGACAGAATATTGATGTTGAAATTCCTGGTGTCTTGGTTCCACCAAGGATACAGAATCTTGTCTTGAATGGTATTATTTTAGTCGATATTAATGTCGTTGAGAATGCGCTGAGTATGAATAAATCGCCGTGGACGTTAGGATACGCTATAACGATTCACTCGTCACAGGGATTAACTATAACTGATACTAAAATCTGGATTGTAGATGATCGGATCGAGTGGTCAAATTTAGTCTATCTCGCCGTATCTCGAGTCAGGAGAATATCTCAACTACATAGGGTTATTATGAATTTTATAGAAAATAATGATCAAACTGTTAATAATGACGTAATAAGAAAAAAACTATCTGGTTATAAGCAGTTTGACAAAAAAAATAATCATGATTTTGATATTGATGTTGAATTTATTATAAAACTAAAACAACTACAGAATAATAATTGCGCAAGTTGCAACTGTAATATGTCATGGCAGTATTCGAATCCAAGACAATTTACCGTAGACAGAATTAATAGTGATCTCGGTCATATACGTGATAATGTGATGCTGACCTGTCTTGAGTGTAATCGACGTCGAGGCTCTGGACGTTTACAAAATTGAGCTTGGTGGTAATTGTGTATCCTCAGGAATTATTTGTAATTGTTCACGTACAAATCCACGTAAAGGGGCTGTAGAATCTAGTCTGTATATGGCAGGTCTACCAGTGGATCTAACCACGCTAGAAATTTTATGTGTAGTCACGCTCCAGATAGGATCGGTTGCTCTTTTTTTACCACCTTCAAGTTCGCCAGGTTCATATAAATATCTTACAGTTACATACCTAATACTGGTTGAGGTCGTTGTCCGTTATAGCTACGGGGTATATATTTTTTTTTGATCGCATTAGAAGGTTTCATGGAAGTTGCACGAGTAATTTCATTATTCAACGCAGCTATCACACTCAGTAATCTTGCAACCCATTCACGAGATCTATCTTTGAAGTCAGTAGATATTTCCTTTGCGTATTGATATCCGAATAACCGCTCGGCAAGTGTTCTATTAAATCGTTCAACGATTGCTTGATCACGATGAATTTCAGTATATCCTCGTCTGATTTTAACGTTATGTTTCTTCATCAACGATGATACTACTCCAAGAAATTCTTTACCGGGATCAACTTGTAATAACTGTGGCCATCGTAGACCATCACGTTGATAAATGCGCTCAAACGCAGATGCAACTTCAGATGCTGTTTTTGTTGATAACGGCTCCGCTTCTTTATATCTACTCGCAACGTCAACAACAGTTAACGCGTATTTGTACGTGCGTGATTTTCGTCCACGTGTTTTAATAGTATCGTGTGGTAAAACAAAATATCTGCTTGATGAACTTCATTAGGGGTACTGACATCAAAATGTGCATACTGAATTTTTTTAGGTGGACGTAGATAAATTTGCCATATTGCCTGTCGTGCTAACCACGCTGCAGCAACATCACGTGAGACTTTTGCTGCTTCGGCGAGTTTACTAATCGCTGCTTTACCTCTCAGAATCCTCTCGGGGAATAATAAACAGATTCCATTATGATAGTTATATAATTAATTGCCAGCCCCTAGCACCAGTTTACCTTTCATAGCAGTTTTTACTAGAAAACTAGCTAATTTTTCTCTGAGAGATTTATTAGGTATAGCATTTAACGCGTGAATCAATTTCACATCTGCGAGATGTCGGTGTTGCAAATCTTTACTTTTATACGCGACATCATGAACGTGACACGCTTGATCAGTCTTATTTACTGGATACTCTCCTGGTTTTGGTTGATCTTGGTTATCGAGTCTGATATCGAGACGAGTTCCTGGACCACAATAATTATATCCGGGTAAATGTTTCTCACCGGGGTATTTAGCCCATGGAGTTCCTGGTAATTTTCCTAACGAAGCAGCAATATCCCCACCTGTCTTTGTTCCTGACTTAGTCATGGAGACAAATTTATATTTCTTGGTACCACATTTCACACACTTGCCTGTAAGTGCACGTCTTTTATTTTTTGTTGTTACTGTCGTTAATTCAGTAGTATCGGTAGGTGCTCTGCATCGAACACAATATTGACTCATATTATTTATTATATGGATATAATTGACTTTTCTGCGACACGAAAACAAGAGCCAGTAAAGCATCATCCAGCGCTTCCGAATTCTATCAGAATGATTATAATAGGCCCATCTGGAAGTGGGAAGACGCAATTACTACTTAATCTAATAATGCGATGGCTGAAGTGGGATAAATTGTATTTAGTAGCGCCATCTGTAGATGATCAGCGATGTTACGAAGTACTTAAAAGATTTTAATGAAAACGCAAAATTGTTGCATGAAGACAGTGTCATAGACTTTATTACTGATATTGATGAAGCGCCATCTGTAGATGATCTGGATGGATTCATTAATAATTTAGTAGTGTATGATGATGTTATGCTGGACAAACAATCAAATCCAGCTAGAATATTTTCACGAGGTAAACATAAAAATACAGACGTGATTTATGTTACACAGAGATATACACAAATTCCAAAAGTAATCAGAGACAACTGTAACATTTTAGTTGTGTTTAATGGCGTAGATAATCATACGCTGCAAAATATTTATTATACTTGGTGTTCAGGCGACATGGGCATGAACAAATTTAAAAATTTCTTTTCAAAAGCACAAGCTGCTCCCTTTGGTTTTGTTACGATAAATTTACATGATCCTAGGTCAAGATATCGCAACGGACTTGATACAATTTTTGGATAAAAATCATAGCAGCAGTAGAGCTAATTTAGCTGAGTGTGGTTCTCCAATACTCATTATTGATAATATTTATACTGGCTGTTTAATTTATAGCAGCAGTAGAGCTGTTGAAGGACATACGTATGTGACCAGATTGTGAAAAAAATCTGGTCAATTAAAGAAGTTTTCATTATTAAGGCAAAAATGTTTTTTTAAAACCCTCGTAGGAACCCTTAATTTTCAAAAATAAGGTCTCTACAAAGTTGTAGGGTTCAGCTCTACTGCTGCTTGCTCTCTCTCTCTCTCTCTCTCTCTCTCTCTCTCTCTCTCTCTCTCTCTCTCTGATAGGTATCTAGCCAGGGTGTTGTACTTGCTCTCTCTCTCTCTCTCTCTCTCTCTCTCTCTCTCTCTCTCTCTCTCTCTGATAGGTATCTAGCCAGGGTGTTGGTATCCAATTTCCCTGCATATTATAACGTAGCTAATGAATTGTACGCTTCATTTTCAACACTTCTTGTTTTTATCAACAAACTCTCATATGTCGGCACAGTTTTCTAGTGCAAGGTCACTCATCCTACCTTACTTGCAGCGTTTAGATCACACCGTCTACAACAATTCAATTAACATAGGCTTAGCGAAAAATTTACTATAAGGATCTGACCATTTAACGGGAGAGGGGGAGAAGAGGGGTCTATTTTCATTTGATTTTCTTTATCTCAAGACAGTTAGTTTTTCTTGAATAAAATAATAGATTTAATACGGTGTTATTTTGACATAAATCAGATCTAGATTTTTATTCCACCTATTGACAGACAAGAGTCAGGCCCCTGTTGTTGAGAATGAAATTGTTGTTTCCTAATATCAATGCGGTATACCGTATTGCAGTATGTTCAGAAATACCGACGCATACCACCGTACAAAATTGTAGTATTCAGCTCTTTTTAATGGCTCTACCATTTTCTATTGATCTTTGACAAGTGTTATATCTGATACACTGAAATGTGCGTCTGTTTTGGATTTATAACGTAGCTTAAGCAATCTGAGTCATATCGCTATGAAGTCTGCAGTGTGACAGTTCATATCATTGACGCATCATGTCGCAGACACGTGGCATCATGTCTCAACCAGCACATTATCCTGACACCAGGCCGACCAGTCCTAACACTACTATCTTAATGCCGAGCGCCAAGCGAAGCAGCTGCTGGTACCATTTTTATAAGTCTTTGGTATGACTTGGCCGATGTTCGAACTCACGATCTCTCGCATCCGATGCGGACGCTCTAACCACTTAGGTCACCGAAGCGGTCAACAAACTGAAATAGTTTCGATGCTTGATATCAAATATCAGACATGTGATATTTATGTATATTAATGACCTTCGCCAACTGCTATGATTGGCTGGCTGGAAAAAAAATATTTTGACACGTCAATATTAGTTATCTATATTAATAAGCTCCGCCTACTTCTATGATTGGCTGAGTGGAAAATAAATATGTTAACTCGTCAGCATGAGCAAAGAAACATGTATACGAGAATAACAGCAGCATACTTTTTAACATATATTTAATATAATAAGAAATGTCAAGGAAGTTCACCATGGAATGATAATAAAAGAGAAATTTTATTATTTCTAGATTTACTCCGGTCTAACCTCAGCACTAGCAACCATTGGTATACCCTTACGAAGCTGCTTAAGTGCCCTGAACTAGTCGAATTTAATATACTCATCATATCCACATATTAAACGATTGATTTCAAAAAGAAGCTAACTGATATATATATATATATATATATATATATATATATATATATATATATATATATATATATATATATATATATATATATATATATATATATATATATATATATATATATATATATATATATATATATATGTATGTATGTATGTATGTATAACGATGTTTGTATTCACGTACGACTTAGAAATAGATTTAATGAAATAATAATTCACACATTTCACCTCTGTCTGCTTGAGTTCTTCGAGTCTCGGGCTCTACTAATGTGGGCACGTGAAAACGCTTGCAAGTAGCTTCCCGTGGGTCGGTAGTTCTTACCTGGGTCTTTCCGGGTTCTTCCTCCACCAAATATATTGGCCGCCATATATATAGTATATCATGTGCTGGAAACTGGAGTTAAACTCCACAAAACCGAATCAAACCAATCGACTCGCATCGGAGGGGAGACCAGGATGTTCCGAATGGCTTACGTTGCTATTAACGATAATGTGTCATGTTGTAACCCATGTAGTATTTATAACGTCAGTGAAGTTATTATGATGTTTTTACAGCCATGGACTTGAGGGCAGCTTAAAATGACCATTGTTTATATCCGAGGTTTCTTCCAGCAAGAGATGGAAGAATCCAAGGACGTTCTGATTGGTAAATTACTTTTAAAAATATGATATAGATATATTAACGTAAATAAGAAAGTAGTTCTGTATTAAAAATTGGTATTTTTCTAAGTGAGAATATCAGATAAACACACAAGACATCTTTGGTGGTTACCTCTGGGCGATTTTCCACTCCTCTCTAGGCGTTTATGAATGTATGTACACAAAATGAACTTTATCCAGTATTTACGCTTTTAACATTTCTTAATATTTTTTTTATTATATACTAGATTTGCTTATGAATCAAAGCTCTGAAGATCTAGTTAACTCTTTAGCACAAAATCCCTTTTTTCCTACGTTCATCTCAATTTCAATCGCATTTATCCCCATGTTTTACAAAAAAGTAGAGAGAACGGTCAATTTGGAACAACATAATATGTTTCATTAAATTAATCTGTTACATTTTTTAAAACTATCAGACATCCAAATTACGTCCATGGGAGGTGGACAGGGCTCTCTAAAATCGGGGTCATTAAGATATCCACACATCCCGTATATATCGTTTATTTTTATGGAACAGAGAAAATGGGAATAATTTCATGATGTGCTTGCTCTCTTTTTAAGAAGGCAAAATGGTGAAGGTAACTTCATCTCGTTGGACATTGTATGGTATTTGTTTTCACGTTCTTTATAAAAACTGAGCAAAAACATCAAACCAACAAATAAACCATACCCGGGATAAAGAGCGCGAGTGTGTGTATTCTAATAAGGAAAGATCTTCCATTCCTGCGGCAAAAAAGAGAGAAGATATAACTCTTACTTTAGCAGGAAATTATTTTTTTTAAAAATTCACAACCAGCTAATAATTTACTATCATCAAAACAAAAAAGAAACAATACAACTGTTTTATTATCATCGTTTTATTTGTTTTCCACTAAAAATATAATTTGATACAAAAGTGTGTATAGTGCACAAAGATTAGCAGATATGTTGATTTCCATATCTGCTAATATTAGTCATATTAACACGGCATTTTCATGGCGGTTCACTTGCTGTAGATAACAGAAGCATTTCTTCAGCAGAATAACATGTTACAGTTTGATAACAATCGGCATTTTGCCTCGAGTCATTTCTGATCACCACTCGCCACGATACAAAAATTATTGATAAACAATGTATCATAAACGTATTACAAATTCAAACAATGTATTATAAATTCAGACAATATATTATAAATTCAAACAATGTACAATAAATTCAGACAATATATTATAAATTCAAACAATGTATAATAAATAAAGTATGCATTACATATTCAGATTAGTTATATATCCTCTGCAGTATACTTATTGTTTCTTTTTTTCTTTTTTTTTGAGGTTCTTTTTATTTTTTTGAGGTAGGGTAATGCATCTATGACGGTATACAAATTAACACAGAACATTTTGATGTATGATACTCATCCATCCTTTAATTGACAATCGGAAAGAGAATAATGATCCGGCACTTGCATAATCCTATTTTTAGAACCTTTTTTCCTCATCGATAACAAACCTTTTAGGATAGAATGACAATAAAATGGACATTGGAAATAAAAGAGTCGTTACTATGAAAATTTTATATTATTTCTGTTATTTAGTGAAAACTGCCTAAGTGTTCCCATACCGATCTTGTCCGACCGTCAATCAATACCACTCAGATCCTACTGGGTAATAAATTGCACTCGTCAGCGGTGCAAATGAACGTATAGTATATGTGTTAAGTGCCACGTCACCTTTGCAAGAAGCCTTTTTGAACCTTTCTCACAACGATGGATTAAAACAAAACCCGTATGACCTTACTGAAATTACTTTCTTCTTTATTTCTGTGACTGACTCTTTAAGTTTAGCTAATAAAGTGATTAATACTGATATCTAAGAAAAATGATGTGCGTAGCGTCGCCATTGTGACTGCAATTCCTGAATTCCTTTCAAAGTTATCATAAAATGTTTGAATCCTCTGTCCAAAGATGCCAGGTCATTTTCCTTTTCCCTCATCTTTTAATATCGTAAATACCAAAACGACATATATATATATATATATATATATATATATATATATATATACTTATATATATATATATATATATATATATATATATATATATAACAGCAAAAATATATAACACAGCATAATATAATTATGCGGTGACAATATCATATTGTGATTTATCTTCTAAATCATACATGAAATAAGATGTTCAATACACATACCGTATAATGATAATAATATTGTATTTATAAATGGGAGCTGAATGAAAGTGAACATAATGTTTCAAATGTTATCTTTGGTTCGCACGATATCACATGATTACTTGGCTATCATGTGACCACTTTCCATTTGTTCGCTCCTTAGAGAACTGAAACAAACAAAAGTAGTTGAAAATGTAAGTGGTTTGATTTCATTTAGCAATTATATATATATATATATGTATATATATATATATATATATATATATATATATATATATATATATATATATATAGTGTAAAAGAAACAAAGACAAAGATACATGGGATCGATAGTCATACATTTCTTATCGAAGGAAGGAAAACAAGCCCTCTTGTATAAATATCTCCTGTGCATGAAAAGTATGTCACTGTCACCTACTTCGTCCCGAAGTATATTTGAGCCTCTCTATCTGAACATCTATCGATGACATAGAAACATAAAAAAACTACTAATATACGCGTGAATAAGATCACCAAGCTGTTACTGATGTTTTGCTAGATCTGTATGCATGGAAAATATAAAGTCTGAGGCGATCATAAACTATGAATATTCATTTAACTTTTGTATCTGAGGTAATATTACTACTACTTGTGTAGGGAATCGGTTGAAATGTTCATCATAAGCGATCAACCATCAATTTTAATTTTTTTCTGTATTTTTCTCATGAATAATGACATTTTCGCATACCCGGAAATAGTTATTTTGTCTGTGTCCCTTAAAGTCGAACGGTTTTATCTGCACTTTCCATTAAAATGCATGCCATAGAAGACGTTTTGACATTTCTTAATGCAGACCAGACTGTCATCGCGTTCATTCGTAAGTATGTAAATCAGAATTGAAGGGCCTATTGATGTGTATAAAAATATGCAAATGTAAATAATGGTTTCTGCACCATTGTGCGATTGACATTAGTTAACTGAATCTTTATTACGTTCATGGATACAACATTTTTTAAGTTACGTTTTACTATAATTTTCCTGGCTAAATTTTTATAACTATATTTTCCAATTGCTTTGTTATAATGATCCTTTGTTACAAGATTTAAGTAGTTATATTGTTTGATTTGTGTGGTCCATCTGAGAAAAATCGCACAGTTATAACGTTTTCATCACCTGACACGATGAAGTCAGATAAACCATGGCGATTATTTCAATAGCAAAGCGTCATAATCAGACATCATCTATAATTGGTAAATAACAAAGGCATCACAAAGACGCCAAGTAACAAAGGCGTGATAAACCTAACTCATTCGTAATCGGTACTTTAGAATAACAGATTACTGGTTTGATACAATGAAAGTATGAAAATAAATCTTTTTGTTTTCCTCTTTTTTGAGTAAATAATTCAGAAATATCCTCTACTTACGGTTCTATACCTACAAGCTGAATACATGAATACAGTTTGAACTAAATCTCTCGTGTTCATTTTGAATTCTGTGCGTTGTGAAAATGACTGAAAATTCGCGCGTCTAGCTACAAATAAAAAGTATGAGGAGTAGAAGTCAAAGAACCGACGTACTCTATTCCAATGATACCTTGCGAGTCTGGACATAAAACAAAAAAATTGTCTCGTATGTTTTTCGGGTACATTTGCATCAATGGCTGATGTTCCACTCAACAGTTTCGTATTTTGCACATGGGTGAATTTCTAAATGAAAGTGAATCCTAACATTTCGAACAATAGGATCATGTGTCATTTCAAATAGGACCCAGGAATGCTTATGTTGGAGTTAATCACTTTTGTTCGATAAGTTCAGTATATTACCGAATGCTGCAGATATCTAGCTCAGTATGATAGCCACATAAATAGAATGTGAAACTATGCGCTCAAAGTGAATGCCCAGGTTTAAAATGAGAAATGTGTATCAAATATTTGGAGATGAAACTACAAAAATTTAACCAATCAGATTTTATCACACTTTTGAAAAGAAAAAGGCAAATTCACGTACATCTTCTTACGAGTGTAGTTGTAAGAAAATTATCCGTCAGAACAGAAACACTTTTTGTAAGTTCACATGCTGAATATCGAACAGGTTTGGAATAATTCTGACTAACAATACGAAAAAAAAAACCTTAATCTAGACAGATATAAAAAAAAACTTGAATCATTATAGGTGAAAAGGTTCCCAGTTTTTGACAGTTTTCACCAGAAGGATTGAACATCATGCGGACTACATACGTGCGAGAAAGTGGCATTCCGCAAAAAACTGTGAAACATAACCTAAAATACATTCCAAAATTAATATGCTCCTCGCCTTGATGCGAAACAATCAAGCGACCTACTTTACTATAAACAATTGTATTACTGTCTTATAGATTTCTTAATACGACAAGATGGCAAATTAATATTTTGGAAATGTGTCAATATCTGGTGGAAGGAAATATGGAAAGATGTATACAGATATCAATATGCTAGTATTATCAATAATATAATATGATAATAATAAGATATATACAGAGATCAATATACTAATATTGCCTATAATAAAATCTGGATACAATATGGATTAGAGTTATATGTTAAAAAATAAATAAATGCAGAAATATAAAATGAGGACAAGAAGATCAAAGACTGGAGAAATACACCGTGAAACCCATATTAGTCAAACTTTAAAGTGACAGAATTTCGTCAACAAAGCTGCAAGACACAGACCAATAACAGAACAAATTTTGTCGAGTGTGGCTACAGGATAGTGAAATTCATTTATAGTGGAGAAACATGGGGACCAGGGACGAGGATTATTTTCCTATCCTGCTCACAAACACAGGAGGATTCTATTTCTTGGCAAGGGTGAATCATTATTGTTAATATCAGCTTCCACTACAAGACAACCAGTTGCATCTCAGCGCCAGAAATATCAACTGAAAGTGCGGTTAAAGGAACAGCCGTGGCACGTGCTATATTTGGCATCATGTCGTACACGAATGTATTACTCTAAAAGATTTGGTTTGGGTTGCTTTGGTGTTTTACAGCACAGAAACTCAGGTACGTTATTTAGCACCAAGGCTATTGGAATGAAGTGCCTTGCTCAATGACACACTACAAGAGCCGACCCTGGCTGATCCAAATATAGGATTCTAGACCGTACCTTTTCTGAGCAACAGCGGCTCCCTCTCTTAACAGAGAATTTGTGGTTGAAGTTGCAATTTAAATTAGTTTGCACGCGAACATATCTACCCAGTGGCGTAGCTTGGGGAGGGCGGGGGGGGGGGAGAACAGTTGTCCCCGGACGCCATGTGCCAGGGGCGCCAAAATGAGGAAAATACAACTATTCGTTATCTCAGATACACTCGAAGGGGGCGCCAAGTTTATGTTTTGTCCCCGGGCGCTAAGTAAGGCATATGTATTGGTGTAGGATCGGAAACATCCACCCGAGGGTCGGAATTTAGCTCCAGAGACTCGGCAAAACTTAGTGTCGTACGTACAGATCCTGATTCATGGAATAATTTTCCTTTCTTATACAAATGCATACTGAATGATATTTTTCCCTAACCAAAATGTTAGCTCAAAGTAAAAATGGCTATTTTGAATATTGATGCAACTCTAAAATACCAAACTCCCCAAAGAAAATTGCATCACCCTACGAAAGCGTGCAAAATGTAAGGTATCAATTCAGTGTAAACTTTCAATTATCTTTAAACACGTATCAGCCGTTCAAAGAAAAGTGGTCAAGACATCAAGGTAATACCAATACACAGCATTCGAGTTGTGTACTAAACGATAGCTTCCTTAAAGATGCAAATGTGAATGTGTAAACAAATAAAATCCGCACAATAATAATGATGTACGCCCCGATTCAACAGTAAGAGAAATGATTTTAAAAACAAAACAGAAAAAGAAAACGAAACAAAACAATCTGTACATGCAGCTAGAACGCTCGGTGCACAATGTCCTTTTTGCGGACATTAAATTCATCTTGCTACACATTTTTAGGATTTAAATATGTTGTAAATAATATTTATCTTGATTATTCTGACAGAATGCTCAAATGATGACGAAAATCATAGAGTTTTTGCAAGCTTGTGTGTGACTGCAGCAGGAAGTCACGTGACGAAAGATACAGGTAATCCTTATGGTGTTTCTCCACTGTAAAATATACATACATAGGACTTTGAGAAAGCTGTCTGGTAGGTGAGAACATTTTATCGTTCGAACCCTTATAAAGTACTTGTCATGTCTGAAAATTGAATGAATTCATTAAAGCTTTTATTATTTTATTTTAGAATAATCTATGTTAGTAGTAATTGGCAAATCGCCAAGCTCCACCTATCTGCCAATAGCTGTATGTTAATCAATTTAATAAAAGACCGCAACAAAGCTGACGAATCCCATAACTACACCTATCTGCTACTTGCTGTTTGTCAATTATTGATTCCAGTTGTCCTCTAGTCACTCTTGTCCCATGCAGGTTGAAAACAAAATTACGTTATGACAATGTTCTCCTACTGTCTGTCTAAGACGATGCAAGCCACCCTAATAGTTGGACACCTGGCCTGAATTTCACTGATATAAGCCTTGAAAATTAAAGTCTAGACTTTAAAAAGACGTTTAATTTGTCAATTTTTAGTCAAATTTACATTTAATTTAAGCACTTTGCTTGAAAAATCAACTAAGTTTAAGTTTAGACTTAGATCTGTTGGTTAAACCAGGCTTGGATTGCTTCCGTTATGAAATATATAGATTCAGCTTTATTAATTGCATCCATTTTGCGTGAAATTTTCACTATAAACTGAATACGTCCTTACGAAAGATACCATATGTTTTTACTGAAAACAGTATCTGCATCAGCAGGCATGATTATCTCGATTGTGGCGACTTTGTCCACCAAGATCATGGCTGAATCATTTTTGCTAATCTCACCTTAAGCCACTTGAAGAAGCATGGTTCCATTATCGTTAGATGCCTATGTATTTTTTACTAAATTAATATGTACAATGTCATTAATATACGATCTTTCATCGAATTTTCGTGATATTCGAACTAAGAAAGAACATTTATCCTTAATACATAATGACCTATTTTAAAAATGGCTAAAATATACTTAATATCATTAATATAAATGACGCCAATTTAAAGGAGTGGCTGTGTCACTTCTGGCTATTCGTCAGTTTGTTTCTTTTTAATGCCTTGGATAGAGAGATATATTACCATGCACTGTTAGTACACTCTCCAAGGTTGCCATTATAATCTGATGTCCACCCTACCATTGGATTCTTCCGTTTTCTTGAAAATTTTCATCTCCCTGCATAATAGACAAGTTAAATATATATCTTTTTTTTATTAAAAAAAAGCTGTAACTATCGCAACAGTAATATAATAATAATACTACTGCTGCTGCTGCTGCTGCTACTACTACTACTACTACTACTACTACTACTACTACTAATAATAATAATAATAATAAGTACCTGAGTATTTCTGCCATGGGAATGAATGTTGTTTAGGTTCAGACATTACTGATGAAAAATTTTCAACTCCTCCTGACACCAAAGTAACTAAATATAATCGACAATCGCTCAAGACTGAAAAATAATTCAACGCTGCAACTGTTGGCGACCCCGGTGAAATAAGCATAGAGATGCATATTAGCACGAATCTTGGTGGTAAAAAGAAGGGAAAAGTTGCGTCCCTTTAGCCGAATGCTTGATGTTGGACGTGTAAGATGGGATTGTTATTGATATTTTAATGATTTTGCTGCGATTATTACTCTAACTGATGAAAATTGAAAGCATTAAGATGAAGGAAACGTATAACTATTATTTTTCTATTTCTATCCAATAAAAGTTCCCTGCAAGAATGTGTTAATTATAACATTAGAGATATAGCTCCCATCAATCATGTAAACGGAGCTTTTCTAGATTATTCGTAAGGTCTTGCTTGGGAGAAGAATTATTATAAATACAGTGCCTAAATTGTCCTAATATATCAACTAAGTTATTCTTCCTTTCTAAATATGAATTTCAACTATAAATCGAAAATGTAAACAGTACGGTTGGCCTACTTTAGTCCTTCCTTCTGGTACCAGAACAGATTTAAACTGTTTTCAAAAATTAAAGAGCATCTGACTACAAGGAAGCATATTGATATCTCACCCACTGTCTGCGACAGTCTCTTCTTTATCTGCGGGAATGCCAGCCGGCACGTTCCACCAGTGATGGTCATCAAAGAGTTCGTGTTCTTGGGGCTCGTCGAAAATAGGTATCTTAAGAACGAGACCTGGGGTAAAACAAACACGATAAGGTAATGGTTCTCATCCTTGATAAAAATGTGAAAATTCAACAGGTAAGCATACGGTTCCGTTATTTTGTATGTAGAAATGACGATGTAAATAAAAATAAGAAAGGAAACGTCAGCATCTGTATAAACAGAGCATAGTAGTGTAGCAGTTTGTATTAGAAATTTTACGGAAGTTTGAATAATCCACATTGAAAAAAAAAAGAATCGTTCTCCAATCGAGTATGGCTATGTTGAAAACGTAACTCGAAGTATTTCCCCTTAGTATTTCATAATGAGAATTGTGTGGTAAGTTGTGACCCAACAATCTCAAGACAGAAGAGGACTCCGAAGTAATTATTTATTTGTTTACTCAGAATTAAAGATGGCGATGGGTATGCTCAATACAAACAATAAACTGACGTATCAGTAAATGAATAAACATCATGGAACATTACATTAGTAAACATAACATTTCCTATCAGCGGTCAATGCTTACGATAAGTAAAATTTTAACCTATAGGACTTCCATTCAAATTAAAAAAAGTAGAAATATACGGAATAATAATTGTGTCATACAACACGATATGTCTCCAACTAAAATTCATCTGGAAAAAAATAACTTTAAGACGGAAAGACCTCTAAAAGTTTTACGCTTGAATTAGCCCAAATTACATTAACTTCAGCAGTTATTACTGAATGAAAATAATTTTGCCAGACTAGACACAACTAGCTTATGACAGTGAAATAAATGAATTCTAAAATATAAAACAACAAAAAGGTTTTCAAAAAGTTTTTATTCTCTTCAATTTATCTCTGAAGTCCATGAAGTCAAATGACCAAACGGAGATAGCAGTTTTTTTTAGATGCATATCCAAAGTAAGGCCATCCTGTACGCACTATAACCCAAATTATACCCATCAATCATACACCATAGTAAAGGGAATTAAACGTTGGTTTAAAAATACCTAAGTTATACGAGGTCTTTTTTTTAAATAATAAGAATTACCAGTGAGAAAAATCTCGAATTATTTTTCGTTACAAATCACACCCTGTAATAAATACGAGACTGCAGAGCGGAATCATGTACTGCATCAAATAAACAAACAAAATAACTGTTCTTTCGAATCAAACTGTGCTTTGTATTGTGTATGAAGATTTAAATTTTAGAATAAAATAAAAGGACAATGTTGTGATCACTGGTATTATCACATGAGAACAGATTAATCATGCTAATCGGGGATCGAAAATAAAACTTACTAGTTAATATTTTAGCTCCAACATCAGGAATGACTAACTAGTAAGCATATAGTGTAGTATGTTTGATATGCACGTTTCAAGTTAAAACTGCTTGTGATGTAACTAGCAGTCTCTAATGGGCAAAATGTCCCTTCTGTTGTGAAGATTATATTAAAAACAGGTCTCACATATACTATATTTAAAAAATAAAATGTAACACGGAATATCCCTTTAAACGGACAGCAAATGAGTTTATTTCAATTATAACTTTATGAAGTGCTTAAAGTTACAGTTATGGGTTCAGATTAACTCGGAAATATGATTTGTGGAATATATTCATTCGTCTATCCATATACTACATAATTAGATGCATTCGTGTGGAGAATGTTTGTGCTGTGGAGGTACACGATCGATTGGGTGGAAACAGTGCCGGATGAAACCCTGTGCAGGCCCCTTGGCAGTCGAAATCTCG
>JAECUM010091487.1:0-12177 GCA_016617855.1 Megalonaias nervosa
AGTTATAGCTTTATGCTATCACCTTAAACAGTTTTATGTGCTATATATATACCGTCGTTAGATTTTAATTACCTTTCATTTGTTTTAGTTGTCATACATCATTTGCACTCCCCGTTGATCTGGAAACTTTATTTACCACCGTTACTATTTTATCGTTTTACCTTCAACTGTTTGGTTTCGTATCGCTGGTCGATACGTAATCTTTTACCACTTTTAAATAATGAAAGATAAAACCTTTTGTATGGCGCTAAAGAGCCTCATAGTGCTGGTGCGCCTTTAAAAAATTCAATCAACCAACCAACCAACCAAAACAGGATCTGACTTGGATGACGAGAAATGTGGTGTCGATTCATTTCCTCGCTTCATAGTTATACAGTCTAAAGATGCCACAAAACCGCTTAATGTACTCTCTCCGTTCGTTATCGAAAAAACAATTATGGGAATGATTGGTACACCAAAAGGTGTTTAAAAGTTGAAATCGGGCTGCCTACTTGTCGAGTGTGAGCGACAACGTCAAACAGAAAACCTCAAGAAAATGAAAACCTTTTTCGATATTCAAGTGACCTCGTTCGCCCACACAACACTCAATTCGTCCAAAGGCGTAATTCGCTGTCGAGACTTGGCTGGAGTCAGCGACACGGATATCATTGAGGGCATGAAAAACGAAGGTGTCACTGCAGTCCGTAGAATACGTATTAAACGTAACAACAACCTGCAGGATATCAACACCATTATACTCACCTTCAACAAGCCAACAGTACCCAGAGTGGTCAAAGTTGGATTTTTACAAGTGAAGGTTGATGTATACATTCCAAATCCACTTCGATGTTATAAGTGTCAGACATATGGTCATCATGAAGACCGCTGCTCAAGAAGCCAAATATGTGGCCGATGCGGAGATCATTCTCACCAGGAATCTGAGTGTAGAGCAACTCCGCATTGTGTCAGCTGTGGAAAGGAGCACCACGCCAATTCCAAGGATTGTGATACCTGGAAACAGGAGAAGGAAATACAGAGGGTTAAATGCACATCCAACATTCCCTATCCAGAGACCAGAAAGCTTGTACAGGCAAAAGCAACCCTTCCTGGCCCATTTTTCTCCTCTGTAGTTAAAAGCAATCCCAAATCGACGAAGGACGCTCAAGCATAGACAGATCCAACCGAGTCAACACCTTGCTCTAACACCCCCCATTACCAAGCACAAAAAACACGGCATCTACCCAAACAACATTCAATAATACTCAACCACCGAAGTCACCAAAAAACAAAAACAGATCACAAGGAAATAGGCAGCAAAAGGGGTCAGAAGGCCCCATCAAACTCTATAACAGGTTTGGGAACATTGGGAGCATGGATGCAGAAGATACTGCTCCATGTTCTCAAAGCAGCTCCAGACCTAACAAAAATGTCATCCCCGTACTTCCTCCGTAGAAATAACCATATAGATTCTCTCCGCGAAAAGTCTAACCTAGCTCCAAAATCTCCAATCTAAATTTATAATGAAGAACACGATCATACAATGGAATTGTCGAGGACTTAAAGCCAATTACAATGATATTCTCCTGCTTTTAAACGAATATGATCCTGCAATACTATGCCTTCAGGAAACCTTTTTAAAAGATACGGACAACATCACACTTAAAAACTACTCCCTGTTTAACACCTACTTACAGAACGTTGACAGGGCCTCAGGAGGGGTTTCTATTGCTGTGAACAATAGAGCCCGACATAGCGTCATCCCTTTAAACACAAATTTGCAAGCCATTGCTGTGAGTGTCACTATACATCGAGTGATTACATTTTGTTCTGTTTACATACCATCAAGCGCCCTGCGGGTCCGGGGTTGTAGAATTGGCCCGCCGTGCCTCGCTACGTGTCGTAAGAGGCGACTAAGTTGAGGTAACCCGTTTGCCGTGGGTTGCGACCCGTGTCGGAGGAGGAAAGGATCCTGGTAGTTGAGCAGAGGCTTTCCAATGCAACACACTACTTTGGCCTTTACTTCTCCTAGACGGGTGGTCGGGATGGGCCCGGTCTCGACAAATCGACTGGCCACACCGAGCCCTAGGAGGTCTTTATTTTCTCGCTTACTTCCTTTTATCTTTCTTCTTGTATCTCTCTTGATACCACCGTTGTCCATGCATTCTATCCCTTTAACTTTCCCCTTCCTATGTCTTAGAAGACTTCCTAGAAGGCGGTGGCTTAACGGGTCAATCGGGAGGTAATTTTACCGACTGAGTATAACACCTGTGTATCCCTGGCACTTGAAAAGTGTCCCCTTGTTGGGCTCCATGGTGGATGGGGAGCACGGGTGTTGAAGTCTTTCAAAAACAAAGTGGAAAATTCAAAAAAAAAAAATCAAAACAAAAGGTCGAAACCAATATCTGACTCGGAAGAAGAACCATGCAGTGTGGAGTCATTCCCACGCTGGGTGGTTATACAATCAAATGATGCCACAAAACCGATTAGTGCACTCTCTCCCTTTATAATTGAAAAAACAATAACGGAAATGATCGGTACACCAAAAAGCTGAAAACGGGATACCTCCTTGTGGAATGTGAACGACGTAGTCAAGTGCAAAACATCAAGAAAATAAAAACATTCTTCGATATTCCAGTCTCATCGTTTGCTCACACAACACTCAATACATCCAAATACATCATTCGTTGTCGAGACTTGGCTGGAGTCAGCGACACAGATATCATTGAAGGGATGAAAATGAAGGTGTCACTGCAGTTCGTAGAATACGTATCAAACGTAACAACAACCTGCAGGACACCAACACCATTATACTCACCTGCAATAAACCAATAGTACCCAGAGTGGTCAAAGTTGGCTTTTTACAAGTGAAGGTTGATGTATATATTCCAAACCCACTTCGATGCTATAAATGTCAAAGATATGGCTATCATGAAGACCGCTGCTCAAAAAGCCAAATATGTGGCCGATGCGGAGACTATTCTCATCAGGAAGCTGAGTGTAGAGCAACTCCGCATTGTGTCAGCTGTGGAAAGGAGCACCACGCCAATTCCAAGGATTGTGATACCTGGAAACAGGAGAAGGAAATACAGAGGGTTAAATACACATCCAACATTCCCTATCCAGAGACCAGAAAGCTTGTACAGGCAGAAACATCTCTTCCTGGCCCATCCTTCTCCACTGTAGTGAAGAACAATCCCAAGGCAACGAAGAACGCTCAAACGCAGACGGATGCACCCGAGTCAACATCAAGCACTAACACCCCCCATTACCAAGCACAAAAAACCACGGCATCTACCCAAACAACATTCAATAATACTCAACCACCGAAATCACCAAAGACCAAAAACAGATCACAAGGAAATAGGCAGCAAAAGGGGTCAGAAGACCCCATCAAACTCTATAACAGGTTTGGGGACATTGGGAGCATGGATACAGAAGATACTTCTCCATGTTCTCAAGGTAGCTCCAGACCTAACAAAAATATCATCCCCGTACTTCCTCCGTAGAATAACCATACAGATTCTCTCCGCGAAAAGTCTAACCTAGCTCCAAAATCTCCAATCTAAACTTATAATGAAGAACACGATCATACAATGGAATTGTCGAGGATTTAAAGCCAATTACAATGATATTCTCCTGCTTTTAAACGAATATGATCCTGCAAAACTATGCCTTCAGGAAACCTTTTTAAAAGATATGGACAACATCACACTTAAAAACTACTCCCTGTTTAACACCTACTTACAGAACGTTGACAGGGCCTCAGGAGGGGTTTCTATTGCTGTGAACAATAGAGCCCCACATAGCGTCATGCCTTTAAACACAAATTTGCAAGCCATTGCTGTAAGTGTCACTATACATCGAGTGATTACATTTTGTTCTATTTACATACCACCAAACACCAACTTATTACCAAACGAATTAGACACGCTTGTTCAAGAACTTCCTGCACCATTTGTCAGTTACGAAGACATCATGATGGACCTAAACTCACGCTGGACGGAACACCTATTCCAGTTGTTGAGAAAGCAAAATTCTTAGGTATTATCTTCGACAGAAAACTGACTTTTATTCCACACCTGAAGAATTTGAAAGCTAAATGCTTGAAGTCTCTAGATTTACTTAAAGTAATAGCGCACACTGACTGGGGTGCTGATAGGAAAGTCATACTCAGTTTATACAGAACATTTATTCGCTCGAAACTAGACTATGGTTGCGTTGTCTATGGTTCAGCTAGGAAGTCCTATTTGAAGATGCTAGACCCAATTCATCATCAGGGAATAAGACTTGCCTTGGGGGCATTTAAGACATCCCCGTGTGAAAGCCTACTCGTTGAAGCGAACGAACCCCCTTTATCACAACGTAGAGAAATCCTTTCTGCACAGTATGCTCTCAAATTAAGCTCAAACCCTCTGAACCCTGCTTTTTCGGCTGTTTTTGAACCCAAATATAAAACCTTATATGACAATAAACCAAACGTCACACCTACCTTTGGCATTAGAATGTTACCATGCCTTGAGAGTAGCAAAATTGAACGTTCAAAAATTCTGAAAACGACCGTCTCCAAAACACCTCCCTGGCTACTTCAACAACCAAAAGTACTTTTCACGTTACATGAGGGAAAAAAATTGGAGACAAACCCTTCCATCTTCCACAACTGTTACCATGAACTCCTCGCCCAATTTGAAAATTATACAAGAATATATACTGATGGATCAAAAGATGAGGAAAAGGCTGCTGCAGCCTTCGTTAGTGGAAAACACACAACAAAAGTTCGCTTGCCAAATGGTACATCAATTTTTTCAGCCGAAATCAGAGCAATAGACCTTGCATTGCAATATATTGAAAGCAAGCGTATTTTAAATAGCATCATCTTCTCCGATTCACTATCAGTACTTCAGTCACTACATAATAGAAAACTGGAGAATCCATTGTTAGCTAATGTTCTTCTTAAACATACTGAGCTGAGTACCTCCCACAATATAGTATACTGTTGGTTACCCAGCCATATTGGAATTAAAGGTAATGACAAAGCAGATCGCGCTGCTAAAATGGCCCTATCACTAGAACCATCTGATTTTAAAACACCGTATACTGATTTTAAACGTAGTATCAAAGACTGTTTACGTCAGAAATGGCAGGCATCATGGAATGATGCCGTGAATAACAAACTTCATGCCATCAAGCCAACCCTAGGAGAATGGACTCCTTCCTACAGAGCCGTCCGTAGGGAGGAGGTAGTCATTGCAAGAATTCGAATCGGCCATACTTATTTAACCCACTCCTATATACTAAAAGGAGAAGACCAACCAGAGTGCATATCTTGCAATGAACCATTCACTGTTAAGCACTTTATGTTGGAGTGTTTCGACCTCCAACCTACGCGTAACCATTATTACAATGTGCATGACATTAGGGAGCTCTTTGATACAGTTACCATTTCCTATATTATAGACTTCCTGAAGGAAGTAAATATTTATCATAAGTTATAGCTTTTATGCTATCACCTTAAACAGTTTTATGTGCTGTATATACCGTCGCTAGATTTTAATTACGTTTCATTTGTTTTCGTTGTCATACATCATTTGCACTCCCCGTTGATCGGGAAACATTATTTATCACCGTTACCATTTTCTCGTTTTACCTTCAACTGTTTGGTTTCGTATCGCTGGTCGATACGTAATCTTTTACCACTTATAAATAATGAAGGATATAACCTTTTGCATGGCGCTAAATAGCCTCATAGTGCTGGTGCGCCTTTAAAAAATTCAATCAATCAATCAACCTGCACCATTTGTTTTACTCGGTGATTTTAATGCCCATAATATTCTATGGGGATCAAATTACATAAGCGACAGGGTCAGAAAGGTCGAAGATTTTATTACTAGACACTACTTGTGTCTATTTAATACCAAATCTCCGACGTACTTGCACTCAGGAACTGGTACATACACATGTATCGACTTGACAATTTCTTCTCCTTCACTGCTTTTGGATTATAATTGGAAGGTCGCTGATGACCTTCACAGCAGTGATCACTTTCCAATCTCTCTTAAGAACACCAACGTTACAATTGATGACACGATTCCACAGTGGAATTTAAAGAAAGCTGACTGGACCAAGTTTGAACCACTTTGTACAGCTAGACTTAACAGGAATACCGTCCTAAACGATATTGATCCTATTCGACAATTTACATCCGTCTTAATTGAGATTGCAGAAGAATCTATTCCTAAGTCCTCGCCGAATTGTAAAAGAACCCAAAAACCGTGGTTCACTAAAGAATGTAAAGAAGCCATTAGACAACGCCGAGAAGCACTGAAAAAATTTAATAATCGTCCAACGCCCGAAAACTTAACTCAGTACCGTATTTTTCGGGCCAAAGCTCGCCGCATAATTAAAGAAAATAAACGAGCATCATGGAAAAAATATGTTTCAACTTTAAACTCTCGTTCCTCAAAAAAGAAAGTTTGGGACACGATCCGCAAAATAAATGGAAAGGGAAAATACAATTCATTCCGACATGTGAAGATAAATGACAACAATTGCAATACCAAACATGAAATAGCTAATGTACTTGCTGATTGTTTCTCCAAAAATTCCTCATCGTCTAATTATTCAGAAGCTTTCCGAAGATTAAAAGCTCAAAAAGAAAAAACACGGTTGAAATTCACATCGAATAATTCAGAGACTTATAACCAGCCGTTTTCATTGTCGGAGCTTATGGAATCTTTGAATAAGGCCCATGATACCTCCGCTGGGCCTGACGATATACATTACCAGTTTTTTGAAACACCTTCCAGAAGCATCCTTAACAGTTCTTCTGGAAATCTTCAATGATTTATGGATTACTGGTAATGTACCAAAAATCTGGAAAGAAGCAACAGTAATACCAATCCCCAAACCAGGTAAAGATAGCGCAGATCCTACCAACTATAGACCTATATCATTAACTAGCTGCGTTTGCAAAACAATGGAACGAATGATCAATTCTCGGCTTGTATGGTATTTTGAAACCAACAATTTAATATCTCCTTTCCAAAGTGGCTTTCGTTATGGTCGTAGTACCAATGATCATCTGGTTAGACTGGAAACATTTATTCGCGACGCTTTTATCAAGAAAGAACACTTAGTAGCGGTTTTCTTTGATTTGGAAAAGGCCAATGACACAACGTGGAAGTACGGAATACTAAATGACCTACACGATCTGGGTCTAAAAGGCCGACTGCCCTGTTCATATCAAACTTCCTCTCAGACAGGGAATTCAAGGTACGAGTGGGCTCCACCCTCTCTGATATGCACGATCAAGAGATGGGTGTGCCCCAGGGCAGTATTTTATCGGTGACGCTTTTCAACATAAAAATTAATAGCATCACCAAGTGTCTGACTCCCGGTGTGGATTGCTCCCTATATGTTGATGACTTTTTAATATGTTACCGATCGAAGCACATGCATACAATTGAAAGACAATTACAGCAAAATATTAACAAGATTCAAAATTGGGCCAATACTAACGGTTTCAAATTCTCGAAATCAAAAACTGTATGTATGCATTTCTGTCAGTTACGAAGACATCATGATGGACCTAAACTCACGCTGGACGGAACACCTATTCCAGTTGTTGAGGAAGCAAAACTTTTTAGGTATTATCTTCGACAGAAAACTGACTTTTACTCCACACCTGAAGAATTTGAAAGCTAAATGCTTGAAGTCTCTAGATTTACTTAAAGTAGTAGCGCACACTGACTGGGGTGCTGATAGGAAAGTCATACTCAGTTTATACAGAACATTTATTCGCTCGAAACTAGACTATGGTTGCGTTGTCTATGGTTCAGCTAGGAAGTCCTATTTGAAGATTCTTGACCCAATTCATCATCAGGGAATAAGACTCGCTCTGGGAGCATTTAAGACATCCCCGTGTGAAAGCCTACTCGTTGAAGCGAACGAACCACCTTTATCACAACGTAGAGAAATGCTTTCCGCACAGTATGCTCTCAAATTAAGATCAAACCCTCTGAACCCTGCTTTTTCGGCTGTTTTTGAACCCAAATATAAAACCTTATATGACAATAAACCAAACGGCATACCTACCTTTGGCATTAGAATATTACCATGCCTTGACAGTACCAAAATTGATCATTCAAAAATTCAGAAAACGTCCGTGTCGAAAACACCTCCCTGGCTACTTCAACAACCAAAAGTAATTTTCACGTTACACGATGGAAAAAAACGGAGACAAACCCTTCCATCTTCTACAATTCTTGTCATGAACTCCTCACCCAATTTGAAAATTATACAAGAATATATACTGATGGATCAAAAGATGAGGAAAAGGCCGCTGCAGCCTTCGTTAGTGGAAAACACACAACAAAAGTTCGCTTGCCAAACGGTACATCAATTTTCTCAGCCGAAGTCAGAGCAATAGACCTTGCCTTGCAATATATTGAAAGCAAGCGTATTTTAAACAGCATCATTTTCTCCGATTCACTATCAGTACTTCAGTCACTACATAATAGAAAACTGGAGAATCCATTATTAGTCCATATTCTCCTCAAACATACTGAGCTGAGTACCTCACACAATATAGTATAATGTTGGTTACCCAGCCATATTGGAATTAAAGGTAATGACAAAGCAGACCGCGCTCCTAAAATGGCCCTGGCACTGGAACCATCTGATTTTGAAACACCGTATACTGATTTTAAACGTAGTATCAAAGAATGTTTACGTCAGAAATGGCAGGCATCATGGAATGATGCCGTGAATAACAAACTACATGCCATCAAGCCAACCCTAGGAGAATGGACTCCTTCCTACAGAGCCGTCCGTAGGGAGGATGTAGTCATTGCAAGAATTCGAATTGGTCATACTTATTTAACCCACTCCTACATACTAAAAAGAGAAGACCCACCAGAGTGCGTATCTTGCAATGAACCATTCACCGTTAAGCACTTTATGTTGGAGTGTTTCGACCTCCAACCTACGCGTAATCATTATTACAATGTGCATGACATTAGGGAGCTCTTTGATACAGTTAGCGTTTCTTATATTATAGACTTCCTGAAGGAAGTAAATATTTATCGTAAGCTATAGCTTGTATGCTATCACCTTGAACAGATTTATGTGCTATATATACCGTCGTTAGATTTTAATTACCTTTCATCTGTTTTCGTTGTCATACATCATTTGCACCCCCCGTTGATCGGGAAACTTTAATTATTTATCACCGTTACCATTTTATAGTTTTACCATCAACTGTTTGGTTTCGTATCGCTGGTCGATACGAAACCTTTTACCACTTTTAAATGATGAAAGATATAACCTTTTGTATGGCGCTAAATAGCCTGATAGGGCTGGTGCGCCGTAAAAATTCAACTAACCAACCAACCAACCATACCATCAAACACCAAACTTATTACCAAACGAATTAGACGCGCTTGTTCAACAACTTCCTACTCCATTTGTTTTACTCGGTGATTGTAATGCCCATAACTTTTTATGGGGATCAAATTACATAAGCGACAGGGGCAAAAAGGTTGAAGATTTTATTACTAAACACGACTTGTGTATATTTAATACCAAATCTCCGACGTACTTGCACCCAGGAACTGGTACATACACATGTATCGACTTGACAATTTCTTCTCCTTCACTACTTTTGGATTATAATTGGTAGGTCGCTGATGGCCTTCACAGCACTGATCACTTTCCAATCTCTCTTAAGAACACCAACGTTACAACTGATGACACGATTCCACAGTGGAATTTAAAGAAAGCTGACTGGACCAAGTTTGAACCACTTTGTACAGCTAGACTTAACAGGAATACCGTCCTAAACGATAATGATCCTATTCGGCAATTTACATCCGTCTTAATTGAGATTGCAGAAGAATCTATTCCTAAGTCCTCGCCGAATTGTAAAAGAACCCAAAAACCGTGGTTCACTAAAGAATGTAAAGAAGCCATTAGACAACGCCAAGAAGCACTGAAAAAATTTAATAATCGTCGAACTCCCGAAAATTTAACTCAGTACCGTATTTTTCGGGCCAAAGTTCGCCGCATAATTAAAGAAAATAAACGAGCATCATGGAAAAAATATGTTTCATCTTTAAACTCTCGTTCCTCAATAAAGAAAGTTTGGGACACGATCCGCAAAATAAATGGAAAGGGAAAATACAATTCATTCCGACATGTGAAGATAAATAACAACAATTTCAATACCAAACATGAAATAGCTAATGTACTTGCTGATTGTTTCTCCAAAAATTCCTCATCGTCTAATTATTCAGAAGCTTTCCGAAGATTAAAAGCTCAAAAAGAAAAAACACGGTTGAAATTCACATCGAATAACTCATAGAGTTATAACCAGCCGTTTTCATTGTCGGAGCTTATGGAATCTTTGAATAAGGCCCATGATACATCCGCTGGGCCTGACGATATACATTACCAGGTTTTGAAACACCTTCCAGAGCATCCTTAACACTTCTTCTGGAAATCTTCAATGATTTATGGATTACTGGTAATGTACCAAAAATATGGAAAGAAGCAACAGTAGCACCAATTCCCAAAGCAACAAAGATAGCGCAGAATCTACCAACTATAGACCTACATCATTAACTAGCTGCGTATGCAAAACAATGGAACGAATGATCAATTCTCGGCTTGTATGGTATTTGGAAACCAACAATTTAATATCTCCTTTCCAAAGTGGCTTTCGTTATGGTCGTAGTACCAATGACCATCTGGTTAGACTGGAAACATTTATTGGCGACGCATTCATCAAGAAGGAACACTTAGTAACGGTTTTCTTTGATTTGGAAAAGGCCTATGACACAACGTGGAAGTACGGAATACTAAATGACCTACACGATCTGGGTCTAAAAGGCCGACTGCCCTGGTTCATATCAAACTTCCTCTCAGACAGGGAATTCAAGGTACGAGTGGGCTCCACCCTCTCTGATATGCACGATCAAGAGATGGGTGTGCCCCAGGGCAGTATTTTATCGGTGACGCTTTTCAACATAAAAATTAATAGCATTACCAAGTGTCTGACTCCAGGTGTGGATTGCTCTCTATATGTTGATGACTTTTTAATATGTTACCGATCCAAGCACATGCATACAATTGAAAGACAATTACAGCAAAATATCAACAAGATTCAAAATTGGGCCAATACTAACGGTTTCAAATTCTCGAAATCCAAAACTGTATGTATGCATTTCTGTCAGTTACGAAGACATCATGATGGGCCTAAACTCACGCTGGACGGAACACCTATTCCAGTTGTTGAGGAAGCAAAATTTTTAGGTATTATCTTCGACAGAAAACTGACTTTTATTCCACACCTGAAGGATGTGAAAGCTAAATGCTTGAAGTCTCTAGATTTACTTAAAGCAATAGCGCACACTGACCGGGGTGCTGCTAGAAAAGTCATATTCAGTTTATACAGAACATTAAGTCGCTCGAAACTAGACTATGGTTGCGTTGTCTATGGTTCAACTAGAAAGTCCTATTTGAAGATTCTTGACCCAATTCATCATCAGGGAATAAGACTTGCTCTGGGAGCATTTAAGACATCCCCGTGTGAAAGCCTACTCGTTGAAGCGAACGAACCACCTTTATCACAACGTAGAGAAATGCTTTCCGCACAGTATGCTCTCAAATTAAGATCAAACCCTCTGTACCCTGCTTTTTCGGTTGTTTTTGAACCCAAATATAAAACCTTATATGACAATAAACCAAACGTCATACCTACCTTTGGCATTAGAATATTAAAATGCCTTGACAGTACCAAAATTGATCTTTCAAAAATTCTGAAAACGAACGTCTCCAAAAGACCTCCTAGGCTACTTCAACAACCAAAGGTACTTTTCACGTTAAACGATGGAAAAAAAATCGGAGACAAACCCTTCCATCTTCTACAACCCTTACCATGAACTCCTCGCCCAATTTGGAAATTATACAAGAATATATACTGATGGATCAAAAGATGAGGCAAAGGCTGCTGCAGCCTTCGTTAGTGGAAAACACACAACAAAAGTTCGCTTGCCAAATGGTGAATCGATTTTTTCAGCCGAAATCAGAGCAATAGACCTTGCATTGCAATATATTGAAAGCAAGCATATTTTAAATAGCATCATTTTCTCCGATTCACTATCAGTACTTCAGTCACTACATATTAGAAAACTGGAGAATCCA
>JAECUM010091490.1:0-14808 GCA_016617855.1 Megalonaias nervosa
CTGTCATTCTCGTTCTCAGTTCATGGTTAAGGCTTCACATTCGTATTAATGTATAAATCAATTTATTAAAAGTATAATTTATGTCCTTTTTAAATTTAATTTTCTTATCACTATAATTTAACTGAGATATCTTCTATTATATCTGAACACATTTTAGATCAACTGCGGATATGTTTCAGTGAAGTAAAACTTTGACATGGCGAACTGAAAATTAAACTTCGTTTGTTTCCCAAACAAAAACTACGAGGAAGGACCAGTTTGAATCATCATGTGCTTACGTCAGGAAGTATTGACTAAATGAGTAATGAACAGATTCTGCGTTTTTAGTCTCGTTTTGAATGGATTGCAGCTCACGTAACACTGAATGAAACATGGGACCTAGCTAGCAATGTTTTTTTGAGAGAGCTGGAGTTGATTAATTCTGTATTTTGGGCATTATTCACATGACTAGCATTTGTATGTTTTTCACAAGACTTGAGTGAGACGACGTTGATACAGTGGCGTTGTACTAAATCCAGTCAAGTATGGGTTTTCATCCTCTGCAGTAAGTAAGATATAAACATAACGTTTCTATAACGGCATAACAGTGCAGTGTGTATGTAATTTTTTTGCATTGTAAAGATGAAACTTTTTCAATGTGGCAGTTTATAAGCTGAAATTATGCACAAAGACAAAAGGTTTGTGAAGATTTGATCAGGTAATTGTTAAATAAACGAGAGAAGATACATTTAAGGGGCGGTTGGCAAATTAAGTATGTTCGGTCGGGATGACGTCACTCGCTTAGCGACCTACCAGATTGCGAGGTGAAAACAATCTCTTAGTCACATTACTGTAGTTTTATATGTTCAGCATTGCAAACCGTTTGGTTTTACTTTTTAGTTTGTTTATTACTTCTGTTTTCAATTAGGAACTGCTGCAACGTCAGTACTAAAGGAATATAAGGTTTCTAGCTCAGAGACCCCCTTCCCCCTCCAAAACACATCTATGTTGACATTTTCTTCAGCTCCGATGATGACTTTCATATGATAAGGCTTTTCTGACAAAATATGTTTTGTCGGGGTAATGGGGTCTCTGATCTAGAAACACTTATATTCCTTTACTACTGTTACAGCCATGTTTTATGATAATTATTTTCGTATTTGCTAACTCTCATTGGCAGAATATCTGTTAACATACTGTCAATAATACGGAACTCTCGTATTAATTCGTCCATATCATATTTTACACCTCCCAAATAAGATCTTATCAGTAAAGGAAAACCAAGTTTCTAGCTCAGAGACCCCTTACCCCTCCAAAACCCTTCTATGTTGACATTTTCTTCACATTTTCACATGGCAAAATAAGTGGGTCTCTGAGAAACACTTGTTTTCTATTATTACTATAACCGTTATGTTGAATTTAACATTTGACCCTTGACCTTGACCCATGACCTATACCTTTACCCATAACTTTGACCTTGACCTTGACCCATGACCTTGACCCCTTGACATTGGCATTTGATCTTGACCATGACATATGACCTTGAGCTTGGGTGAGGAAAAGTTAAAAGTGACCAGCTTAGGATTGGTCTTACTCTAACCGTAATAATATTAACCGATAATAATAAAAAATAAACAAAAATAAACAGTAGCGTCATAAGCGGTCACCATTCCATCGGGGTCCCTTCATTGCCTTTTTGCCTTTCGGGGGTCCCTTCATTGATGCCTTTCTTATGGTGGTTATGTGGCACCCCACGAGGCTTTTCTTTTTGGCTGACCTTCTTTCTGAACGTCCCTGTGTGGAGTATCCTTCAAATGAGGTTGAGAGCTCACATACGCTACTGTTTATTTTAGAGGGCTCCTGCATAGACACCCCTCCCCCTCCCCCAGGGAATCGCTAAACGAAACGAAATTTTAGAGATTCAGACGGTTGTCTAGGCTTTTTGATTTCATGTACACCGCCCCCCCCCCCCAACATCAAACCCGGGGGAGAGTGCAAAACGCACTCACGACGTTGTTTGACGTGGTGAGGAGGAGTACATGAAATCCCTTGGGGCTGGAACCCTCACCATCCTAGAAATATCTGGCATCATAACGCCCCCGCCGGCAATGTGCCGGTCACGGGAATAGGACTCAAGACCTCGAGTACGAGAATTCAATACTCTAACACTTGCGCTACGGACTCTACTTACAAACATACGTTTTGGAAATTGTTATGAAATACGTAATGATGTTCACTGCAGACATGTAGCAATATGACTGAAAAATTGTTAAAGCTACATTAGGAATCCAACATGGATCTAAAATTTACACATATTTCAGAAATATGTTGAATAAAATTCAGTCCGACGCATTTTGTATGAGGGAAGACTATATAAATGAAGCAAACAGATCTGCCAGATGCTGTTGTGCAACTATGTACGTCATGTATAATATGCTGATCGCATGTGTTGTGAAACAACTGTCGCAGTGTACATGTATAGCTGAAAGTCAATAACTTACCTGGAATTTGCACAGCTATATAACCTACTGAAATTAACACAAGATAATGTATACATCAAATTTATCAGTTAAAAGGCGTAAAATATTATTTTCTGTTACAAATTATACTGATTCACACACACAAACAAATAAAGGTGGCGCTCTACAGTTTTATATTTAGCATAGGGTTAGAATTTTAAAGAAAAAGAATTTCCCCGGGTTTCCTCACTAGTTATACTGGCTATTTAAAAAAGACTTTGTATATCTTAGGTATTGTTCAAAGAACCTTTAATTCCCTTTATTTTGGTGTATGATTGATGGGTGTAATATGGGTTATAGAGTATACAGCTTGGCCTTACTCCAGATGTGCACCTTTCAAAAAAGTGCTAGCTCCACTTGCTCATTTTCACTTCCCGAACTTCAGAGGTAAATTGTAAAAAAAAAGAGCCGATAACTTTTTTTACATTTTATATATTTGGTAATTCATTCATTGCACTTTCAGAAGCTGGTATTGTCTAGTCTGGCAAAATTCATTTTCCCTATTTTACTAGCTGCCAAGGATAGTGTACTTTAGACAAATTCAGGTTGAGTTTTGGAGCACAAGGGAGCAGTCATTTTAGTTAGCAGTGTGCTAAGATCATTTACAATTTCCAAAAGTACAATATCCAAAGAAATGTCAGCCACATTACATGAAAGTAGCATAGAGGTATGCCAACATTCTCACCACTCTGCATGTTTTAAATGCAAACAACTTCACCTTACATACATCACTCTCTCAAAAGTACATAATAACTGGTGAGCGCCACCTTAAAGAGCATATAGGTATTATTATTGAATGATTTAATTTTGATTGTATGGCTGAAATATTTAAGTCGCAAGCATCAAAACAATCCTTTTGAATAATTGTCCTGTATTTCCCCCCTCAGAACAGTATTTATTAGAGTCAGAGTCTCAAACAGGTACAGCCCCCCCCCCCACCTTATGATAAAAAGTGAGCTATTTTAAAAATGCGCATTGCATTTTGTCAACATAGCAACCAGTGTTATGCTGAAAGACAGGAACATGAAACTAGCCATATTTATTCCTGAGATGTCAACAATAAATTTTACAGTTTGAAAAGGGATGGAACAGGTGAGGTTCATAAAGGTCAAAGGTCAAAGGGTAAAATATTAACTTATTGTTTAATATGGAAGAAAGCAAATTTGCTTTGTCATCATTTATTTTTTAATATCATTGCAAATAAATGAAAAGAAACATTTTCACTATATATTTCTTTTACTTAATGCAACAGTTTTCAATTTAAGTTGCCTTTATTCCTATATTCTAAGACTTCTAATTTTCCCATAATTAAGGTCACTACTCACACAAACATGCCTCATGGCAAATTATGTACGCTAGAGCAAAATAAGCATAATTAGCTTATTTTAATGAATAAAATCAATGTTAATTTACCATTTCATTCACAATATCATACATAATAATATGAAAATAAGACAAATAATTGCATACATTTTTATATTTGTTTTAAGGTGGCGCTCTACAGTTTCATATTTAGCATAGGGTTAGAATTTTAAAGAAAAAGAATTTCCTCGGGTTTCCTCACTAGTTATACTGGCTATTTAAAAAAGACTTTGTATATCTTAGGTATTGTTCAAAGAACCTTTAATTCCCTTTATTTTGGTGTATGATTGATGGGTGTAATATGGGTTATAGAGTATACAGCTTGGCCTTACTCCAGATGTGCACCTTTCAAAAAAGTGCTAGCTCCACTTGCTCATTTTCACTTCCCGAACTTCAGAGGTAAATTGTAAAAAAAGAGCCGATAATTTTTTTTGACATTTTATATATTTGGTAATTCATTCATTGCACTTTCAGAAGCTGGTATTGTCTAGTCTGGCAAAATTCATTTTCCCTATTTTACTAGCTGCCAAGGATAGTGTACTTTAGACAAATTCAGGTTGAGTTTTGGAGCACAAGGGAGCAGTCATTTTAGTTAGCAGTGTGCTAAGATCATTTACAATTTCCAAAAGTACAATATCCAAAGAAATGTCAGCCACATTACATGAAGTAGCATAGAGGTATGCCAACATTCTCACCACTGTGCATGTTTTAAATGCAAACAACTTAACCTTACATACATCACTCTCTCAAAAGTACATAATAACTGGTGGGCGCCACCAAAATCACAACGGTCACGTAATGCAAGCACACTCTCTCCTTTTAACTGTAGGGTCAATGTTATGCAATTTGCTGTACGAGTTATCCCCCTTCAAAACACAAGGAAGACAGACGGAGTTATCTCCCGTCAAAATACAAGGAAGACAGACAGAGTTATCTCCTATAATTAAAACATCAACAGTAGCTATTAAAAATAATTCATTTTCGTGTTTATACAACTAAAATTTAATTTTTCCGCTTACTTTTCGATGACATTCAAATAACTCTCTCATTACTACCCTGTTGATAAAATACGTACTATCTTTTGCAAAAACCTTTGCCCGATTTAGGTCAATATTTTTCCTGACTGATCGGATCATGAAGATTATTATACTTTACCTTGAGCTCATCTCGTAACTTTTCAAGATAATCAAAATATTTGTTGTTATCTGATTTAATAAGCGAGAGTTTTATTCTATCAAATTTACTAAAACAAATACCTGAAATTTCATCATTAAATTCAAATGATAATTGCTGGCCATTAACAATTATATTTTTAACTTTGCTACTAACTCCATCAGCTAACGTTAAATTTTCGAATATTATTTCTAAAGTTGAGACAAATTAATTAAAGATGATATCGAATATATCACCTCCGATACTGGCATAGTGTCCAATAGCTAACGTATCAATTCCGTCCTCACAATAGCGCTTGTCGTCAAAATTACTTAGTCCACGTTTTTTAATTGTATCTGTTTCAAGTTTGTGATGATTTGTCCTGATAACATTTGTTTTAATAAAACCGACATTATTGTTTAGCGTTGCTTTAAAATCAAATTTTTTTACGTATGCGCGTGGAATACCTTTTGCTTTTTTGTCAGTTTATTGTCATCTAAAATTACTGCATACATTTTACTTCTAGTCCAACAAATTCCCTAACTGGCACAAACATAAATTCATCTTTCATCTTGCGGATGACTTTTTTATTTGTATTATCATGAAATCCACTATCTGCTGGAAAATCCGATAAATCAAATAACTCCTTATGATCATAAATATCTTGATAAACATCCTCACATTTTATGTTATAAACAAGTGAGTCCGTATCAGTAAATAGCAACTCCGAATTTTGCCAAACTATCTTCGTAAAACTATAGTGAAAGTCATACATTAGCCATTTTGAAACATCATGTACAGCTGCACCAACATAAATTGGTTTATTTAACTTTAAATTTGTCTTTCGTCGCTGTATTGCAACAAGATTGTCATTAAATATTTTCATACTGACAAAACCGTCATCGTTGACTAATTTATTTCTACGATTAACATCATTAACTAGCTCGATGTTTACTCGCTTTCTGATTTTTTTTCATCGTCTTACCGAACACGGAATTGTTCATCAACTTGAAAAAGTTTTTCTCAAAGTCGGTCTTAGCAATAGAACGACGTTTGGTATTTAAATCAATATAATCTGCCATCCAACAAGATTGATTGAATTTTAGCACGCGATGAACCTTCCTAAGGACTAAGCCGTGGTCGACTGCTTGTTTTAAATTTTTGTAATGTATCGCGTAATTCCGTTTACTAAGTAAATTTGGAACTAGCTTATTAACGATCGAATTTTTTTATGCTGTCATTGCCTGTTGTTCAGGCGATAATAAACTGTAATCGATCATCATTGATTCTGCACAAAACGGATAGTCGTTATGTAGATCATGTAAAGAACTAGGATAATCAAGATCACCTTCAACAAAATAACTGACATCGGAAAATCATTATTGATTTTTCTGGGTAAATCTTTTTCAGTTTCTTTAAGACATTGACCTGGAGTTATCCAATGAAATCTACTGCACGGCATTGACTGTGACATTGCATAACCATACAAATTAACAATGTCCAGATAAATAATATAATTTGACGGTAAATTTTTATCGTAATTTTTTAAGTACTTATTGTTAGCTACCGCATAGTTTTTTTGTTATAACGCTAATTCCGCCGCGAATCCCTTTTTCAATAAAATTAAACATATCAACATCAGTTAAGAGACCCAATTCTATCCTACTTGTTTTTAGCAGGGCATCCCATGACAATCCTGGCGCAGAATAATACCAACACGGATCTAATCCATAATTTTCATGACTAACTTTACGAAAGTTTTCGAAAACATCAGCTAACAATAACACATCTGTTTTCAAGTATAATTCATAATAATCACCAAATGTCTTACAACCAAATTTATTCTAAGTTTCTTGTGCGTATTTGTACTCGTCGTCGGATATACCTTAACCTTTTAGTTGCTAGTAAAATTTATCTTTTTCGGGCAGAGAAATTTCATCAAATCTGCTCCAGTCGTCGAGGTACTCATACGGAAAGACACCTTTTTTTGTCAGGTAGGTATAATCCCCACCAAAGCAACTTCGTAGATTACGAAAACTACTACAACCTTTTACAAGCTCATCCAGCGGCGCCGCCATAAATTGCAGACTGTCGATGAAACGTAATTTGCCGAGCGTAATTGACATATATTTTTCAAAATTGTACGGAATACATTTTATTACACTACCTAACCTTAGTTTAGATTTAATTTCCTTATCGCCAAATACTTCGACAATAATATGATTATCATAACCACGGAAATTATGTATAAAACGACAGGAATAAAATCTGGCGCATGAAATTTCAAATTACAAATATTATGTGCTGCTCTGCGATATTGGCCGGTTAGATGACAATGATCGCGCACTTTATCGAGGCCGAGGACTGGTTTCTCGCAGATATGACAATTAACTGACTCGGAAAAATCAAGTTGTTGTTTTGGTGTTGTTTTTGTTGGAGATGTTTTAGATATTTTGTCGGTGATTTTATTAACATCATCTATTAAATTTTTTAGTAGCCACACGGCAGGATTTTTACCTCTATACAATTTTATTCGACTTGAAAAATTATCATTAGCGCAACAAACTACTTTATAAGCTACTCCACAAGGAACATGTTGCATTTTTTCTGGTGCTTGATTTATTTGAATCATTTTCTGCGCCTGCCAAAGGAACAAGTAAACACTCGAAGTCAGCATAAATAACAAACGGAATACTTAATTTATGATTATAATTTTTAAATTTTAAAACTTTTTCTTTCTCCGTTGGCATAGTTATTTTTTTTAACATTAACACAGTATTTAACATGCTCTTGCAGTTTTTCATTATTAGAAAAACCGTGTAAACAACGATAACAAAAATATTTCTTATTTTTATCTTTGCTATATTGTCTACCAACTAAGCCGTTAATTTTTTTTTTTTTTATCCAAACGTAATGTCCTTTATAAAAATGCAAGTTTATGGTGTTTTGTGTAGCTTTTTCTGAGATGTATCTGGAATAAACATTTTCACGCTCGTCAAGACCAAACACATTAACTGAAATACCACTTTGTCCTTGAAACTTTGGTATTTGATTTTCTGCAACTGGAAAGTCAATGCCATTAAAATTAATTTTGATACGTGACTAATATATTTGTCGACGCGATCAGCATTTTTTTCTGCTGAAAACATCGCAGAGAGAATAGCCCATTGGAAACACTTGTTATCAGAGTTCTTTACGTTTATGCAACATTTTTTGTTTTGAATCTTTTGAGGCAGGTCAACGTAAGAGTTACCGGGAAGTACGTTACATCTTGCTGTGTGAAATAAAACTTCCTCCACCACCTCAAATTTCCAACCTGATCCTGATGCAGTAAATTCTTCCAATTTTTATTTATTTCCTGATGTATTTCATCGGCAACTGAGGAAATATTTGATCCAGCTATATTTTTCGTGATTTAGCTGTTAACTATGGTTCGGCAATCTCTGTATCTTTTTGAGGTGCATGTAACTTTGAGAAAATAACATGATACTGTACTATTAGTTTGATACTTTTATGTACTGCAAGTTCTCGCGTTACAGTCGGATGTAGAAGATGAAACAAATTTGTAGAGTTAAAATTTGCTAAAATATTTTGATTAACAAATTTATAACTGTTTTCAAATCCTGCAAAAGCGGTAGCTATTTTTGTAGGTTCTCCTATAGGACTTTTTTTGGCTATATCTCGCAATTTCAGCATTGTTATATAACATTTTATATATTTAATTGATATTGCTAGTTGAAAAATCAATTAGAGATATAAATTATTTAAGGTATAATGACACAAAATTTGAGTTACATAAGACTGACGGCAGAGGAACAGGAAGAATATCATGTTCATCCCAAGTACAACTTATATGCGGGAAATATGTTAGGTTCAGTGATTCACGTCAAATGTTTAAAAAAGATTTTATTTATGCGCTGTTTTGTGATGAAATTCCAGAAAGACAACGAGTATATCATGTCAACGGCAAAGTTACCGATGATAATACTGAAAACTTGTCTTTGCAAGATGAATTTCAACCTCATCCCATATTTGATTTATACGAGGCCTCTGACAAAGGAATTATTCAAAATATCGGAACAAAAACAGCATTAGGTAATTTGCAAAATAATGGATACTTGCTTGTAGTTGTTCGTGGAAGTAAACGGATAGGTTTGGTTATTATAGCCACAGATTTGTTTACGAATCTTTTAACGGACCTATACCTGATGGTTTATTGATACACCACGTCAACGGCGTTAAAACAGATAATCGTCTAGAAAACCTCGATCTTGTCACTCAACAAGAAAATATCCGACAAGGAAACACAGGTAACTATAATAATTTTAGTAAAGTTAAACCTATTGTTTCGTTTGGTCTTGAAACAGATGAGTAACTAAGATTTCCTTCAATAACAGCTGCTGCAAAACATTTTAAAATTAATCCTAGGGCAGTAAAATATGTTGCAGATGGACTAACAAATACGGCAACATCACAATCGACATTTGACAGAATCATCTTCAAATACGACAATTAATTATATTTTCCAGCTCGTTTTAGTTAAGCAATTATGAGCGAACATTAACACATCATCTTTGTTAAATTTTAGCGTTATTACTGCGATTTCAGTAAGTTTATTTTTTTCTGCTGCTGTTAGCAGAAAATTATTAGAATCACCTTGCATCACATTAACGTTAACAAAATAAGAACGATATCACGACAAACATTTTCGCGCTGATTCGGCTAATTATTTGTAATTTAATATATCAACTTTTTGATGATATTTTATCTCGTTAGTCATTTATAATAATAAATTAGATAAATATTATTATAATATGAACTTGAGGAAACGACTTGCTGATATTTACGCCTTCGATATAATCGCGGATGATAATTTTACAGCAGGCAATGCTGTCTTTAGCGATAAACACAACTCTGTTGGTTATACAGAAGACGATATTTTATTTAACAACGACGACGAACAAGACGAAATTGTTGGTGTATTTGATAAAAAAAATTACAGCAGACCGACAACTGGACGATATGATGTTAAGTATCATATCACAAAGAAAATCTCGAAATTTAATTTTTCAGTAGATGAAAAACAGTCTTTTTGGCGGCTGATAAAACCTTTTTTAAAGATTAGAATCCCAGACTGACAGAAAAATATAAAATTCGACTTTATATTTGTCAAGATTTTTAACCTCATGATGATCTCTGACGATCGCAGACAATATCTAATATCGTTATGCAAACCAGTAAAATGTAAATGTGTCAAACATAAGTACGAGGAAATTTATAACAATATTATTTCACGGTCGATGAAATCGACCGAGTTGGAACCCAGCTGTTAAATTTATCGCTGTACCCACGCCACTTGACAAGGCTTTTATTACCTTTTTTCCTAATAACTTTTCCAATAACGAAAACATCTTGCTCAGTTTTTTGTAGATCTTGTTCGTAAAAACTACCGGTTATTGGCTCACCCAGTAAATCCTTTAGTGCATATGTTACAGGTATTATCAGTAAAACTTGATCAACAACAAATACCTCTTCGCTCCAGTTTGGGGCAAATCCTTTTTCAAATGTTTTTTTCGTCAGAGAAATTCTAACTCGATCACCAACTTTAAATTTATGTCTGCAATACATGTTTTCATTTGCAAGAATCGGAATTTTAATTGCGTCGCTTGGTGACATTTTTTTGATCTGTGCTTTGTGTTATTATAATTATCAACAATCTGCTGTAGATCGTCGATGTATTTATTAGTATTTTTAGCTGTCAATTGTTTATGTATAATCTCGTTTAGTGTGCGATTAAATCGCTCGACGACGACACTTTTTCCTTCGTTTCCAGTAACATATTTTTTTATGTTATTTTGTTCCAGAAACTGTTCGAATTTTTTATTAAAAAACTCCGCTCCGTGATCAGTCCAGACCTTATTCGGCCTTCTTTCCGTACTAACGATAATTTTTTTTTAACGCATCAGTCATCGATGTTCCAGTTTTATCCGAAACAGGTACACTAAACGCGTATTTACTAAAAAATATATGACGTTAAAAATATATTTAGCGCCAACATTAAATTTACTGAGGCCTGACACATCAACTAAATCTATTGCCCAGATATCGTCAACGGCATTTGTGACAACCTTACGTCGTGGAAATTGTTTTTTAGGTTTATGTAGCTCTGATGCCAGATCATCGTATAATTCTTTTCATAGACCTAACTTATATTTTGTTCCTATCATTGTTTGAACTAACCTTCTATCGTTCTCGCATATTTGCAGGTTTCATATCTTTAAGTTCGTCTAGCATTACCTTATCACAGTCTGATTTTGATAGAGTGTTATCAAGACGTTCTATATCACGATAACAAATATCATGTCGCATTGCTATTGCATTAACACCATTGTATGGTTCTTGTCCTGGTAATGGATTATCGTTTTCGTCAAGTTGTTTGTCCAGTAGATTGTACGGTTCAGTATATGTATGGCTAGGCAATGTCCAACCAGTCCTCAGCCTTGGTAATTTTCCAGTAAATTTGTGGATGTCAATGCCGCTGCCAATTACCTCACGTCGATTGCATGATTGACAGTATGTAACAATTATATCTTGTTCTATACAAAGACCTTATCACAATTACAATTACATTTCATTTTATTTTTTAATCGTCGACAAAAATATTTACCTTCGTCAATTAATCATCTACTAAAATAACTCTGTCAGGACACATTCCAGCTCCAGTTGTCGATTTCAGAAACATACTTTTTTTTCTACCACAAACAGTGCAAATGCTTTTTAACATCACCCTGTTGTTCTTTGTTTTTTTTCTGTTGTCTCGTTGGTATTCGCTGTTTTAGTTTTACATTTGAGACAGTATGTTGACATATTCCTTAGTTTAGATAAAATTAATTGCAATCTCATCATTTGCGTGTCCGGCGACGGAGTCTAGTTGCAAAATAAATTTTAAAAAATTAAATTTAGGCTGGGACATCTGTCGGATAAACATAATACAATAATAACCACAAGCATAAGATCCAACCGGCTGTAGTTGATTAGACGAGTAATTTTTTTTTTTTTAAATTTTTAAAAAATATATTTTTTCAATAGATCACTCGGAGGAAGTCCGAACGAATCAAAACAATTATTGCTGTGGACTGCAACCGAGTGAGTGCCGGATCCATCATCGAAGTTTTGTATATTTACAACACACAAACCACCTGCTGGTACATTATCTAATTCGTCTTTGGAATATACTCCACGAAATCCGACAATGTCATTCAATCTCGACATAATTTCGAAATTACTCAACGGCGGTGCCAGGTAGAGTCATTCCACGTCCTATCCCTAGCAGGTTTGGAATTGGACTGCCTGCTAACCCTGCTAGCAGCGGAGCGAAAGGAATAATTCCTTGTTTTGTTTTTCTTGGCGACTTTGTCGTTGTTTTCTTTGGCGACTTCTTTTTTTAAGTTGACGTTGGCGATTTCTTTTTAGCTGGCATTATATTATTTATTGTTATATAAAATTTGTTTGATTCCATCGCCATGATACCGCCATTTTAGTTGCTCCAGATACTGCCCCTGACGCTTACGCTAGTCCCAGTGTTCCTAAGACAGGCAGAATCTTTGGTAAAATTACAGAAAGTGCTGGTCCAAAACATCCGCCGTATTTTGCCAAAAATTTTACTTGTGCAACAGATAACCTAAGGATGAAGGATTTTCCATGATCGAGCTTATTGATTTTGTTTTGAGTTAACATTACTTTTACTGCGGCGGCGTCCGTCTTTGGGGATATCATTACAGAGACAGAATTACGTTTTGCAACCGCTGCTGATAATTTTTTAATTTGGCCGGGTGTTTCTGGTCTAGATTTTCCATAACCTCCGAATTCCGAAGACTTGTTGTTCCAAGATTAGTTGAATCCAATTGAACTCCTTCATTCAAATCCTCAGTTGGTGGGACAGGTACAACTAAATTAATTGCATGATTTACTTGGCTATTTCTTTGAAAATAGTAGTACTCCATTAATTTACGTAGACTTGAGTACTAATATTATAATTTAACTCATTCATTTTCTTCTTTACTTTGTAAGGGCCATAAAATCTAACTTGAAGAAAATTCTGCAGAATGAGCAAGAGAGAATGGACTTTATTACGGGACTCAAAACTTCTCTCTAGTACACTTTGGTGAAACCATAGCTTCACTTTTGACTTGAACTGCTGAATGCAAAATTCAAGTGTAACAAGCTGGAACATTCCAGACTTGAAATCTGACCTTTGACCAAATTGAACAAATTCGAGAAGGCCAAATTGAGCAAAATTCCGCAACGGAATTGCCTTTGGAAAACTTGTTGACGCAAACTTGATGGTCAACAAATTTTGGTTACCTGACTTGGTCTTTGGCAAGGGATCAACACAATCTACCATAATTCTAGTACTACTGAATGGTTCATCAAATGCAGGAATTTGTTGCAGATGAGCTTTAGGTATCTTTTGATTTGGTTTTCCTACAATTTGACAAGTATGACAAGATCTACAAAACTTGCACACATCACTTTTAATTTCTGGCCAATAGAAGTGAGTCAAGATCTTGTGATACGTTTTATTTATCCCTAAATGACCAGCCATAGGAGTTTCATGGGCCAAACTAAGTATTTCCTGTCTGTAAGGTTTCGGAGCAACAATCTGATATTTTACTGACCATTCGTCACTAGCAGGTACCTCGGGAGGTCTCCATTTTCTCATAAGGACTCCATTTTTAATGAAGTAACAGACAGGTACTTCAGTTGCTTCAGTTTCACTAACGGCCCGCTGAAACAAACAGGAGATCTCAGGATCCTTCTCCTGTTCGACGAGAAGTGATTGTCGTTTATCACCCTGATCAGATAAAAGAGAATGAGTATTCAAAAGAGGATCACTATGAGCAATACCTTTTGATTGATCCAAATTAGAAGTGAAAGTGACCTCATCAAAAGCCTGACCAATACATGTGTCAGCTAAAGGAATACATTTCTTATCAAAATCATTCTCAAGAGCTTTCTTTGCCATAGCTCTGGTAACTGCACAAGCTGGGAATAAATCAGGGATTTCTTTTTCAATAGGATCAACTTTCTGATCCAAAGAAGGCTTGTCAGTTACAAGTGGATTAACCACAACCTTGTCTCCAGCTAAGTCATTACCTAGCAACAAATGAATGCCCTCAACGGGTAAAGTAGACACTACACCGACTGTCACAGGTCCTGAAACTAAATCTGATGACAAATTAACAGAATGGAGAGGAACATTAACAAAGCCGCACTCTACTCCCTGAATGAGAACACTCTCATTAGAACAGGTCTTCTCAGAAGAAGGCAAAATACCTGAAACTAAAAGACTCTGAGAAGCGCCTGTATCCCTCAAAATTTTAATTGGGATAGGATTGGCCAAATCACCCAAGAGTGATATAGAACCCTTCGACATGAATGGTTCAAAATTCTCCATAAGAAAATCAGACTGAGGTTTTTCAAACCCAACAAATGTATTGTTTTCAATACATGACCGTGACCATGACCTCTTAGAAATAAGAGCATTTGAGATAGGTCTATCTTGATTCTGATGCCTATATTTCAATTTAAAGCAATCAGAAATGACGTGTCCTTTTTCTTGGCAATAGGTACACGTAGGTAGAGACAAGGATTTTGAATCAAGTCTCTCAGAGGCTTGATTTTTAGAATCTGTGCCAGATTGAGTTTCACTGAGTCGTTTTTGATTGAAACACCTTAATATCAGTAGACTGCTGAGTGAAAGGTTTGCTTACAGCAGGAACTTTATGAGTTAAGG
>JAECUM010091491.1:0-15279 GCA_016617855.1 Megalonaias nervosa
TTGTGTGTTTTATGCTTGCTCGTTCGTTGGTGAGGATAGTATAGTGTGTGTTTTATGCTTGCTCGTTCGTTGGTAAGGATAGTATATCATATGTGAAGTGAGTGCAAGGTATGTTTTCCTTCACGTCCGTGCTTGAAGTATATAAAAGCATAGCGTTCGTCATTCGCGCCATTCTACACAGAATAAAAAATGACTGGCAGCATAGAATTATTTAACAAGTTAACCGATAGTTGGTGGTGGATCATGGATGGAGCCTACGTGCTGGACAGACTTGACAAAGAATGGAAGTTCCCAGGTAGCCTAGACTTGGTGAACAGTTTGAAAGCAGCAAGTTATCATTTGCAAATGATAACAATAGAAGAAGCGGACAAGTTGAGAGGAATCATCAATCCTAAATACTTCAGAGTGGGAACCTTAAAGCAGGTTCTGGATACTGTGATCCAAGTGAAATGTTTTTTGGAAGACATCTTCCATTTAATGGAGTGGCCTTTTGTCAAAAGAGGCTTAGATAATATCAAGAAAGGCGAAGACCTGATGAGAAAAATACTGGAAGAAGAAGTGCAAAAGATCAAGGAAATGTGGAAGAAAGAAAGAAAGGACAAAGAAAACCAAAAAAAGAAAGAAGAGTTTGAGAAATTGAACAACAATTGGATGAAAGTGCAAGAGAAATTCAGAGCTCTAGGACATCCTGACTGGATGCCCGAAGAAGAAAAGAAAAAGAAGAAAGGAATTTTTGCCAAAGTGAGAACATGGTGGAAGAAGTGGAGACAATAGAAGAAGAAGACAAAGGCCCTTTTCAGGGCCACTTCCAATGCCTCGAAAAGATCTTAATTTTCATTTTATCTCCACCCTAAACGAATATATATATAAAACCCTTCCTCTACTAAAAAACACGAACGCTCTTGATTCGTGTTTGTCTATAACCCTCTCTCAGGTAGCCTGACGTCACAGTACTTCTCTTTTTGCTACATTGTTACCAGTATGACGTCATGCCACCTGGCGCTTATCGCTCTACAAACCCACAGTCTCCTAGTAGCCGCTCTACCAAATTTCCATTGACGCTATACAGACCCAGGGTGTTCTAGTCCCTCTACCCCATTTTTCCATTGACGCTATACAGGCCCAGGGTGAGATTTTATTTCTTGAGGCTATACTGGCCCAGGGTGAGATTTTATTTCTTGAGGCTATACTGGCCCAGGGTGAGATTTTATTTCTTGAGGCTATACTGGCCCAGGGTGAGATTTTATTTCTTGAGGCTATACTGGCCCAGGGTGTTGACCTACTTTCTTGAGGCTATACTGGCCCAGGGTGTTGACCTACTTTCTTGAGGCTATACTGGCCCAGGGGGGGTCTGTAATGCTAATTCCCATTGAGGCTACGGTAACCCACTATACTACTCCTCTCTCTCTCTCTCTCTCTCTCTCTCTCTCTCTCTCTCTCTCTGACTTACAAAAGAACCCGACAGTTACCATTTAAACAAAATAAATACAGAGAGAGAGAGAGAGAGAGAGAGAGAGAGAGAGAGAGAGTGTGTGTTTGTACGTGTGTGTGTGTGTGTGTGTGTGTGTGTGTGTGTGTGTGTGTGTGTGTGAATGTGTGTGTAACCTCTGATCAACAATTCTACTCTTTCAATGATATACGAAGCCACTAGTCTGGACAACATCAGGTCCTGTTCGTTCCTGCTGGCTTCAAGGCAATAAAACACACAAATGAAGGTTAATTATAAAACTATTTCCCATTCAATAACTCCGTAAACTTTCTTTGCTTTTTGATTCAGTTACATACATTGTGTCTTTGGTATTTTGACAAAGAAATGTTGTTTCTTGTGTGTGTGTGTGTGGGGGGGTTTGTTTGTTTGTGTCTTGTTGTTTTTTTGTTTTTTTTTTAAACAAAAACAAAACATTTCGAGCACAGATGAAACAATAACAAAGAACGGTCATCAATTTGAACAGTACTGGAATAAGGGAGGTAATCCTTTTAAGTTTATTACTGATTCTTGGGACCTCATAAATTGGGTGCATTCCCATGGCAATACCCCACATGATCAGAACAATTCTTTCCTTGTGTGAATAAGAAGACAGTAAAAGAAAACAATTTAAGAACACGTACACATAAAAAGCAAAATACGGAATGCAAGGTAAAAGTTATAAATTCTGCAATAAACGCAAATAGATTTCTATGAACCTTTTTGATATTACATTTGCAGTAAAAGATTTGCCTTTATATAGCATATATACATATATATATATGTATATATATATATATATATATATATATATATATATACTCTTGCCTGCCTATATATTTCAACCTTATATATATATATATATATATATATAGTTGGCATGAATATTTTGGAACCTAGTGACTACTAATATAAGTGAAGAATTGTGAATGGATGACTGTGGGCAGAGAAAGACAGCAAGTGAACAAGGATGAATGAATAATGAATGAATGAATGAATGAATGATAGAATTATGACGGAGGAACGACGGGCCGCACGAATGGAGAACAAACTAATGAATGCGAAAGAACGAATGAACGAAATTGTGAAATAGCCGTGTAGCAAGTTTTTCGATACGTGTATGGAGCAGATGGTGTCATGTGCATGTATTTGTTAGTACAACATAAATATGGGTTGAGCTAATCATATTCTCCCTCCCCTTAAAAACCCATACTAAACAACACCGCTATATGTGTACACTGTAAAGAGACTAATTCTGCAGGTAGCTGCCATATTAGTCATCTGTTTAAACAGGACACCTTCCATGATGCGCCTATATCAGTTCCCTCCCTCCATCTCGTCGTGAATGGAAAAAGATTAGAATACAAATCATATGGCGAATAACAGTCCTTTCAATTGCACTCGATCCAGCAAGGAATCACGTGTGTCAGGGATTGATTAAGATAAATGCAATAAACTGACAACGAACAGTGCAAAACTAGTATCTAACTAGCCTGAAACAAAACTGATATAACTAGATGAAACATAATTCATTTAAAGGTTTCATTCCTGTAGAAACTACCATGTTTTGTTTTGCAAACACTACTGTTTTTCTGTTTTATTTGTTTGTCTTCTCTGTGTTTTGTATATGCCTTTGAAGAAGACTCATTAAGAGTCGAAAGCGCTCTGGCTAGTTAGATACTAGTTTTGCGTGTGTGTGTGTGTGTGTGTGTGTTTGTGTGTGTGTGAAATCGCGTCTTCAATACGGGCCCAGGCTAGCCAGGTTTCGGCTGCCTTGGTATGAACTTGACAAAACTACTTAGCTCCCATTTTGTCTGCATGATATAACTAATTTAAGGGCTGACAGGACCGTTAAAAACCATATCGTGATCTCGTCCCTTTCTGTTGCGTTAATATTCGTCGTGTGGTCGTTATGACTTGTCATTTTGCTGCAGCAACAAAACAGCAAAAACAGTAAATCAGTCCGACAATATGACTGAACGATATACTCTAATATAATGCGATAGCACGACCAAATAACGCGATAACACGGTACCATCATTCCTTGTATCACCGTTTTGGTGAACTCATTATGTTTTATTATTATGGTATATTTGCCGTTCTGACGGTGTGGTATTCTCTTTCCTCCGGTATACAAAAACAGGCATACGAGATGACACATTCCTCCGGTATACAAAAACAGCCATACGAGATGACACAAAAAAGCTAAATTTAAACAGCAGAGAGAAAGTTCTGCGATGTGTTGTGATGCCAAAGAATTCTTTTTATGGTGGTGGGGGAGCATCTCTTTATATTTTTTCTAAAAACTACAGGGTATGCTCGCAACCTAATTATATGGGTAAATAGAGGTGTCGTGTTATGTTTGGATAAGTGCTATAGTATCATACGATTTAGTATTGTTGTTTCTTTTTCTGTTTAAAGAGTAATTATGATTACTGAAATAAATTTTAGAGTTGCTTATCAATTTTATAGTGTGTTTTTGATTGTAGGGGTTTTCCCTTTAACGGATCTTTTATTTTTAGTGTATCTCTTCTTTCTCTAGCTCTTCGTCAAAGTCGAGTTTGTTGTAATTTATTCTCTCCTGTTGTTTCCTAAGGCTTTGTCTGGCTTTTTTCTTCAGTCTTGGTGCTGTTGTCATCGTTTCTGGTTTTTGTGTTACTTGAGGTTTTCAGATTTGTTGTTGTTGTTGTTGTTTTCCTTCTTGTATTTGGCGTTGAATCTATGTTTATCTTTTTGTTGTTGTTTTCTTGTACCCCTTTCTGTTGCTTTTTTACTGTTTTTGTTTTTGTTGTTGTTATTGTTTGCCATTTCCTGTTTCTCCCTTGTTTTTTGCGTTAGTTGCTGTTTATTTTGTTGTTTATCTGTTTCTTTCTCTGTTTGTTGTTGCTGTTTGCTCTGTTTGGTAAAGATTGTTAACTCACTGATATGAGTTGTCCCTTGTTGTTTCGTCTGCCCTTGTTTTCTTGGACACTTCTTAGGCATGTGTCCTACCTTTCCACATTTATTGCAATTTCTATGGTGTATACATCCTCTGTACCACGTTTTAACGAGAAATCCATGTAGAAGGAAAACATTTTTCATTGTGTAGAGTTTTTCTCTATTTCTAAAATTCTAATTTCATTCATTATTTGATATCCAGGGTGGGAGTCCATTCCAGCTTTTGTAACTTTTGTGTAGAATTTCTGTTCAAAACGCTCAATTGTGGCTTCTAATGGGATTTCGATAGGTATGTCCGATATATGCAGTTCTCCTCTTCTCTTTTTAATTTTTCTCATAATGGGTTCTGGCTCTTTGACTGTTGCCATTTCAGCTCCTATTAATAATTTCCCATATGGTATGATTGGTTTATCTCCTCTAGGCCTCAAGATGTATCCACTATCTCTTTCCTATTTAGACTTACTGCTAGTTTGGTGAAGTCTACATCTAGAGTGACCACAACCATTGACATTGTTGGTCTTCTCTCTGGTGGTATTTCGGACAGGTCAATCTCCTGTATCCCTTTCTTATAGCAACACTGTAAGAATTGTTGGTCTTCTCTCTGGTGGTATTTCGGACACGTCAATCTCCTGTATCCCTTTCTTATAGCAACACTGTAAGAATTGTTGGTCTTCTCTCTGGTGGTATTTCGGACACGTCAATCTCCTGTATCCCTTTCGTATTGCAACACTGTAAGAATTGTTGGTCTTCTCTCTGGTGGTATTTCGGACAGATCAATCTCCTGTATCCCTTTCTTATAGCAACACTGTAAGAATTGTTGGTCTTCTCTCTGGTGGTATTTCGGACAGGTCAATCTCCTGTATCCCTTTCTTATAGCAACACTGTAAGAATTGTTGGTCTTCTCTCTGGTGGTATTTCGGACAGGTCAATCTCCTGTATCCCTTTCTTATAGCAACACTGTAAGAATTGTTGGTCTTCTCTCTGGTGGTATTTCGGACAGGTCAATCTCCTGTATCCCTTTCTTATAGCAACACTGTAAGAATTGGTGGTAATTCGGACAGGTCAATCTCAGTTTCAAAGAGACCAAGCCGTAGCCAATCGGAACCGAGAGATTCAAATCTACGGCGGAGTCTCACTAGGCAATTTGTGCCGAAGTTGTGCGCTCGTTAAAAATGCGGGAAAGGAATTTCTAAGTTGGATTGTGAACGAAGGCTTCTTGAGGTAACTTATTTTCGCCCGAATCTGTCTCACTTTAATAACTAGTTGTTGTAGGATTAGTACAGTATTATGTACCTGTTTATTTATTAGCAATGGAATCTTCAGTGTTTAGAGAATTATTAACATGCAAGATTAAAGTATGTAGATTGTTGGATTGTGTAATTTACTATGTTGCGTCGTAATGCATAGCTGAATTTATTTGTGAATTACGTTAGGACTTCTCCTTGCTTTTTTAGCATATATATATATATATATATATATATATATATATATATATATATATATATATATATATATATATAGTTAGTTAGTTAGTTAGTTAGTTAGTTAGTTACGAATTTTAAGTAAAATAATAACCGATAGAATAAGGAAAACAATGAATAAAATAATAGATAATAAATCAAAGCTGCGGGGGAATAGGCACGAAAATTACAAATAACACGCTATCAATACAAGCTATAATAGATTTTTTACAAAGTAAAGGGGTAAAAGGAATCATGCTCTTGTTCGATCAAGAGAAAGGTTTTGATCGAATAGAGCATGACTTCATATATAAAGCTCTAAACAAATGTGGTTTTGGATCAAACACAATAAATTGGGTAAAAACAATGTACAATAAAATATATTCAAGAATAATAGTAAATGGAGCCTTAACAGGCGAAAAAAATAAATCGTTTAGTAAGGCAGGGTTGCCCTCTATCAATGCTGCTATATGTAATATCTATAGAGTCCTTGAATATAAATATAAATAAGAATACTAACATTCAAGGGATACAAATACCTAATTTGAAGAAAGAATTAAAAATTTTATTTCATGCAGATGATAGTACTTGCTTTACCAGAGATGGATTTTCCTTCAAACATATACAAGATGAATTCTTTAAATTTAGCAAATCTTCTGGTTCAGCAATAAATCATGAGAAAACAGAAATTCTATTAATAGGCAACTGGAGAAGCAGAGAGGGTGGACCCTACAAATTGGTTTCGACCAAAACGATTTAAACATGAAATCATACTAAATAAAGCACAAAAATATAGGGTCAATAACGTTAAACCAGAATCTGTAACCGAATTGAGATTCTCTCTACGTGGGTTATTTATGCTGTTACTTTTCGTGACATCTGTGTTTGTAAATACTATGCGGTGCTCGTGCGTGTCATGTTTGCCGGTCCACCCTCTCTGCTGCTGTGGATTTTATCCAAATATTTGATCATGTCCGTTACGATATCTCGACCTCGGATAATGCAAATTTATTGTTATGAAACCAAACGGGGTAGCTTATGCTTTTGAAAACAAGTTTTTGAACTTAATCATATCCATGTCCCCTGAACACCAAGTATAATAAATATTTTGCAGCGTATGATTATCAACTCCGTTAAACACAACTAAAATATTAGTTATCTCTGATCACTTTAGGTATTTGTGTATAACGCTGGGTAACATAAATCACGTCTGTGTTTTTATGTCTACCTCTGGAAAATATCCGAGCTGGATTTGATTGTTTGTCCAGCATAATATCATTGTACACTACTAAATTATTAATAAGTCCATCAAGGTCATCTACAGATGGCGCTTCATCAATACTAGTAATAAAATCAATAATATCATTACCGTCTTCATTCAGCAACTTTGCATTTTCATTAAAATCTTTAAGTACTTCATAGCATCGCTGATCATCCACGGATGGTGCTACTAAATATAATTTATCCCCACTTCAGCCATCTCATTATCAGATTAAGCAATAATTGCGTCTTACCACTTCCAGATGGACCTATTATTATCATTCTGATAGAATTCAGTAGCGCTGGGTGATGCTTGACTGGCTCTTGTTTTCGTGTCGCCGAAAAGTCAATTATATCCATATGATAAATAATATGAATTTATATTGTGTTCGATGCAGGGCAACCACGTCCACCACTGGATTAACAACAATAATAACAAAAAATAAAAAGCGTGCACTGACAGGTAAGTGTAAAAAGTGTGGTACAAAAAACATAGATTTATTTCAAATACAAAGACAGGAGGTGATAATTACTGCCTCGTTGGGAAAGTTACCAGGGGCTCCGTGGGCGAAGTATCCCGGGGAAAAACACTTACAGGATACTATTATTGTGGTCCTGGAACTCGACTCGATATTCGACTTGATGATCAAGATCAACCGCGACTTGGAGAGTATCCAATAAACAAGACTGATCAAGCGTGTCACGTTCATGATGTTGCGTAAAGATTTACAACAACGGCATCTCGCAGATGTGAAATTGATTCATGCGTTAAATTCTATACCTGATAAATCTCTCAGAGAAAAACTCGCTAGTTTACTAGTAAAAACTGCTATGAAAGGTAAAATAATGCTAGGGGCTGGGTAATTAATTATATGATTATTATAATGGAATCTGTTTATCATAGCCCAAGAGGATATTGGAAGGGCAGAGCAGCTATTAGTAAACTTGCTGAAGCAGCAAAAATCTCACGTGCTGTTGCTGCAGCGTGGTTAGCACGACATGCAATATGACAAATCTATCTACGTCCACCTAAAAAAAATTCAGTACGCGTATTTTGATGTCAGCGTTCCCAGTGAAGTTCATCAAGCAGATATTTTGCTTTTACCACACGATACTATTAAAACACGTGGACGTCAATCACGCACATGCAAATACGCGTTAACTGTCGTTGACGTTGCAAGTAGATATAAAGGAGCAGAACCACTGTCAACAAAGACACCAACTGAAGTTGCATCTGCGTTTGAACGAATTTATCAACGATCCGGACCACAAGGTGGTCTACGATGGCCACAGCTATTACAGGTTGATCCTGGCAAAGAATTTCTTGGTGCAGTATTATCGTTGATGAAAAAAATAACGTTAAAATCAGACAAGGACACACTGAAATTCATCGTGATCAGGCAATCATTGAACGATTTAATCGAACACTTGCTGAGCGGTTATTTGGGTATCAATATGCAATGGAAATATCCACTGACTTTAAGTCCGGGGAGAGATCTCGTGAATGGGTTGCAAGATTACCAAATGTGATAGCTGCGTTAAATAATGAGATTACTCGTGCAACTTCTATGAAACCTATTAATGCAATTACAAAGAAATATATACCCCGTAGCGATGGCTACGAACAACGACGTGAATCTTTCTCTCAACCAGTACTAGTTAATGTGACTGTAAGATATTTATATGAACCTGGTGAACTTGAAGGGGGTAAAAAAGAGCAATTGATCCTATCTGGAGTGTGACCACATATAAAATTTCTAGCGTGGTTAGATCCACGGGTAGACCCGCCATCTACAGACTGGATTCAAATGCTCCTCAACGTGAATTTGTACGTGAACAATTACAAGTAATTCCTGAGGACACACAATTACCACCACGTTCACTTTTGTAAATTAGCGCCCCGACGTCGATTACATTCAAGACATGTCAATATGACATTATCACGTGTGTGACCAAAATCACTATTAATTCTGTCTACGGTAAACTGTCTTGGATTATTACTTGAATATTCCCATAGCATATTACAGTTACAAGTTGCACAATGATTATTCTGTCGTTGTTTAGGTGTCATAATTAATTTAGTACGAATATCAAAATCGCGATTATTTTTTTCGTCACATTGCTTATAACCAAATAGTTTTTTTCTTATTACACCAACAACAACTTCGTTGTCGTCGCTAGCAGTTTGATTATTATTCACAATAACCCTGTGTAGTTGAGATATTCTTCTGACTCGAGACACTGCGAGATAAACTAAATTTGACCATTCGATTCTATCATCGACAATCCAGATATCTGTACCAGCAATAATTAGTCCTTTTGACGAATAAATCGTTATAGCATATCATAATTTCCATTAAGTTTTATCCATGATCAACGCGCTCTCAACATCAACATCAACCAAAACAATATCATTCAATACAAGATTTTGTTTTTCATTTGTTCCTGGAATTTCAACTTCAATATTCTGTCGTCGAGTATCCGCTGGGCGATAACACAATGGTACGGGTAGATTTGAAAATTTTTCTTTATGTAACAGAAATAATTTCTCTTGCAATTCATCACGAACTAATTTTCTACTCTCAACTATTAAATCATTTGGTCTCCATAAATTCCAAAAACCGTTCACAGGAGTTTCCGGAATTATTTCACGCATTTTCTCACATTGTATTCTATCTTGTTGTAGTCTGATTAATCTTTTAAATTCTTTCAGAGGTTCATCAATAGCCATATGATCGTCATTTATCTCCTCATAATAATCCACAAATGATTCTAACCACTCATGTGGAGATTGACCGACGAAAGGTGGTGGTTGACCATGATCGCCGCACATAATTACCGCAGTATTTTTCGCTGATAACCAATTAAGAAATATTTTTAGTGTTTCTAACGACACCATACAAATCTCATCCCAGATGATAATTTTCGGAATATATTTCTCACCCATTCGCTCAGGTGTCCGTGTATCTCCACACCACCTGAAGAAACTATGGTATGTACACGATTTTACTCCTCGTTGTTTTATTTCTCTTGCTAGTCTGTGTGTAGGTGTCAACACAATCATATCAACGGAGTTTGAAGAACTCTGCCGAAATAATTCAATGGCACGTGTTGTTTTACCAGAACCTCCAGGTCCATTGAGATAAATGGTTTTATGTTTGGCCACGGGATCAAATACAGATGGTGATGTTGATACTGGTATTTGATTGTCATCACCGTAGTATATTTCTTTGATATTAACGTCTGCTGATTCAGAATAATCGAGTATACTTTCGTGTTTTATTCTTCATGATCCCCATTCACCATTACCGAGTAACGGTTTTACCAAATCCACGTACGCGCTATTTATATAAAACGAATCCGTAGCAACTCTGACAGCATAACAAGGAAATCTATTAATCATCGATAATAAATTTATTAAACCGTAAGCGAGCATAGAAGATCTTAAATGAGTAAATTGCGGCGATTCACAATCGATATAACTCACGATTGTACCTAATTTAATTCCGTCTGATGAATAAGCATTACTTCTGCTTATAAATGTTCCTTTGTTCGTTGTATCAGTAATTATAAAATCTAACTCAGCATCACCCATGATTAATCTTGTACAATGTCTTTTATGATCATACGAACCACCTTGAGTAAATTTACCGATTATTTTTCTACCGAGATCTTTTGCAACTTTATTTTCATAATCAGTTGTATCCCAATCTTCATCTGGTGAATGTTTCTACCAAACCACGCATAAACGATCGGATGAAGATTATTACAAAACTTAAATGATTTTACACAAGCGAATCCAGTTAAATCAAAATCAGGTAATGGTCCATTTATCGCAACTCTTGTCATTTCATGTGTCGGATGTCCGAATCTTTTGAAATATTCAGAACATTCTCCGTATCCAAGAAAACTTCCAGGATAACACGCAACCATATCAACCGATATAACTTTACGATGATCGTATTTGGTATTCCATAATCCGCCATGTCCATATTCGACACAACTATGCTGAATATCTTCAAGGAATTCTGATCGTGTTGGTTTCCATGAATTTTTCTCCTGAGCAAAGTGAGCCGCAACGATGGAACTGTAAAACAATTATTCAATAATCTTTCAACTTCAACATCATCAGAATTATGTTTCAGTGCAAGATTCTTCATTTCTTCATGGAGAGATTCTCTACGGTAAATCTCTCCATTAGGTTTTACAATTTGATCGTAATTCACGGATTCTGAACTCTGGAATAACCAAACAGATTTAAGGTCATTCTTACTGATATCGCTGATAGCATCGAATATATAATCGTCATAAAATCTGACTATTCTATCTCGTGGAAATATTGTTACAGCATCAGTCCATGCATGCGCATTATGATCAATGATTGTTATAGGGGTTCCATTTTTTATATATTTCGGTTTGTACAAAAATTCTCCGGTTAGTGTTTTTACTGTTATTGGAAATCTTAATTTCTTTTCTAGCTTAGCAACATCACTGATAGATGCTCCGGTATCTTTAACTGTTTCTGCCCCGGCATTTATTTTTTTTGCGTCTTAAATCAGTTAAACCGTTTCCGCGCATTGCTTTTGAGAAATGTTCCATAACTCTCTCAGCTACACAGTTTAGTCTCCTTGACAATTTCATTGGCTTGAGATTATCAACGCTAGGTTTATCATTTAGCGGATATATCGCATAGATAACTGCCGTTACAGGATACCCTCGTTCATAATACGGTTTATCAATACCAGTCAAGGTTCCTGGCTTGGATTTGTTATTTAATGTAACAGTATTATTTCTAGTATGAAGCCGTATAGGTTCACGTTTATCACGGATAATCCAAGTATCATCATCTGTCTGCACAATAAATTTTACTAGAATAATATATCGCTGATTGTCGAGATAGTTAATAATATTTTTACCTCGTTCGTCACTCATTCTAGCATCAAAAACACCTTGGTGCGCCTGCGGACAGTTGATGACGAGATATGAGATTGTAAATAAAAACTGATTCCAGGTGTGACTCGCCTGGCACCCCTGAACCTGAAAGGCGCCCGGGGATCACTTAGGGGGTGTTTTTATTTCCCCGCAATCCAACAATTACATATCCGACGTCATCAACCTGCTCAGCAGGTACTTCCTTTTGCCTTTTTATTCTGATTAAAAAAAGTATTCGCATTAATTCAGAAATATATTTATATTTATTCAAAAATATATTTATTCAGAAGTATATCAGAAATATATTTATTTATATTAATTCAGAAATATATTAGAAATATATTATTATTAATTCATATATATTTATATTTATATTATATTTTTATTAATTCAGAAATATAAATATATATTTATTCAGAAATATATTAATTCAGAAATATATTAATTTATTCAGAAATATATTTATTAAGAATATATTCATTCAGAATTATTTATATTTATTCAGAATATATTTATTCAGAAATAACTTTATTCAGAAATATTTATATTTATTCAGGAATAACTTTATTGAGAAATATATTCATTCAGAATTATTTATTCAGAAATATATTTTTATTTAAATAAATATTTATTATATAATGAATCACTAAAACATCACATCAGTTATTACTGCTATTAAGCAATTACAACACAGCGGCGTGAAGATATCTGACCAGCTTGATCCTGAAAAAATAATGAGTGATTTTGAATCATTACATTTCAAAAATCAGAAAATAGGTATACTTTACCTTCCGATTATAGATTCATAACGTTAATTCAGCAGGCGATGTTACGATCGCTGGCAGCAATCACGGATACGCAAGTGAAATTATTTGTTCCTCTTTCACGTGCCATCGAGAAGGTTAGGTCAGAATTATCTCACGAATACGAAACGAAAAGACTCGTACACACTCGTATAAAACAGCTAAGAGGTATTATGTCGATGACGGAGTTGCTGAACAAAGATGCAGAAGAGTTACTGGCTAAAGATAAAGACGAGTGTGACTCTGACCGGGGTAAAAAAAACAATTATTTGATATTTTTTTTGCTTGGTGTTTTCCGCCGTGATGTAATTATGACGAAGTCATTACGAACGTAAGATCTTAAGATCTTACATACAAGTTTATATTTAACGACTCTGACCTCAGATCGAGCAAGTGGCCAGACTGGTCAGTAAGTCTGAAATGTATCCGTGATAAAAAACGACTATGACATCGCAGGTAAACAACATTGAATGGTTCTGATACAATCAAATAACCTGGTGGGACTTGAGGGGTAAATGAGTAGAGAATGTATCCTTGTTGGGCCTGATTGGATTTATCAGCGTCAACTTGATAACTGCCGTCGATAACATCACATACTAGATTGACAGCGATCGTTGATGTGATATTAACGATGTTCGGTGAAATGTGACGGCCACCACCGCATGGATCATTATCGTATTTGAGAATACTTGCTGGTGGGGATATTTTTCTCCATGATTCAAGGATTTTTAGAAAATAAGCACGGATATCAAAATCGAATTTTGGATCCCTAAGTTGCGTATTTATATTACTTTCATAAATATTTTGATTACTATCAGATATAGACGCATCAGAATAATTTATAAATTTATATAGGCTAATCCTGAGATCACCAAAATCAGATTTTACTGCATTTAAATGTTTGATACCATCGATTACATTATTTTTTGTATCCTCGTTGTAATTCTGTATCAAACCGATGATTAAATTTTTAACATATAATTGAATTCGATCAAATTCATTTTCCATAGGAACATTTATACCGGTAAAAATTTTATGAAATCTAAGACTTTTACTGCCTACCACATAAAGATCGGATAAATCAAGAACATTTTCGCCGGCAATATTAACATATTTATGAAAATTCCACGGATATGTATTTCTGTAATCAGGCAATTTCATAAATGATTTTTCCGTCGTGAGAAACTCATCCAAGCGTGGTTCTGGTGGACCTTCATAAACCGGTGAAATCTCTGGCCATCCTAATACTGATCTGATTGAAGACTGATATATGTCCACAGCGTAATCCGGTGATAATATTTCAACGGCCGATGACAGCGTTGGCTCATGAACAGTAATGGCTATCTTTGATTCTTTTCCTGTGATGGATTTAATTCTGCGCTGGAATTCTTCGTTGATCTGTTCTATTTGATAACTGCCCGTTGGAATACTAACCACTTGCCAATCAGGAGTTCCATAGGTTTTTTTTTTTATTTGCAAATACTAATGAATTATTCGGTTGTAGTCCACCGAATGATTTTGACCAAATGTTGGGCCAACTGTAATAAACTCGTAATTGCGCTAATGCTATCTCGGCAGCTGGAATTGCGGTTGGAAAATTAATACTGAATTCAGGATTAGTTGAACTCGCTGATATCATTGTGGTTCTTACCGGAGCAGTATTAGTGACGATCTGTTGTAATAATTCCTGCGATCGCTGATCAAACGTTGACATTATTATACTATTATTGTTTTAAATCACCGACATCGTCGCGGTCAGGAATTTTTTCATTGACGACGTTGTCGTCGAATACTTCATTGTAGATCTTTATTGCGATACTGAATTCTTCGTCAGATATTATTCCATCATTAAGCGACGAAGAAATCGGTGATGATAATTTAGAGTATGCGGTCGTTGCTGTGTGTAATTTCATCGTGTACTCGTTCAATTTTTCATTCGTACACGTATTTATGGAATATTCCAGCGATCGTGGTTGACGATGAAACAATAATTGTTACAACGATCGGCGCTGTCATCGTCAGCGTTGATAATACTACGCCAGTTCCAGCAACAATCGCGTAAACCGAATAAACCATTATATCAACGACAACCGCACGTCTACGATATTTCTTTATTTTTGCTATATAATTATCGATGATGGTTTTTAATTTATTCTGCCATGTTGTTACTTGATCGTATCTGTATCTGTTAACGTCTATCATTATACTTTAATTGTTTTCTAAGACAGTGATAAATTCCAGACACCACCAGTAACGTCTTGGGGGTATTTCCGTTAATGTCAATGTAAATGTTTCTTTGGTGTCCTTGGTTAGCATCACCAGTAGAGGATTATGATATACATTCGGTGATGATGAAATGGCCGCAGTAATTTCCCAACCATACATGGACAACCTGTATAACCAAGTTACTTCTGCGGTATGT